>CM062227.1:34122379-34235657 GCA_031216235.1 Syzygium jambos | reverse complement strand
AAACACCAAAATGTTCTTCTCTTTTTTCTCCTTTCCATGATTCGGACACATGTAATATACATATACACATACATACATTCTCATATTATTTATGAATTCCCCAAAAAAATCTTGTTTAATCCCAAAAATATTCTTCCTATCCAATCCCTCCGTCCAAACTGACAATTAATGAAAGGAATATCAATGGCACCATGCACACATAAAGGTTAATTAATCCCAAGGTTCAAATTCATCTGGACAAATACTCTCCAAAGAGAACAAGAGAATGAACCAAAACTGGGACATTACTAGACAATAAGCATGAGAAGTGGCTCGACAAAGCATGCTGCTGATCTAATAATGCTCTCGTCATCGTGCGATCACAAGCATCAGCGCGTGAAAACTGCAGTCGAGGGCGACGAAGAAAGGATCGCGATTAAAGCTTTACTTTCGGTTGGATTCTTTCCCCGTTGGAACCAAGAACCATCCGCTGCCCATCCTGCAGTCTTCAGTCGTATGATTCTCTTTTGAGAACTGATTCTGCTTCAAGACGCTCAAGCTTCCTCGGCATCTCCATCTTTTGCAGTCAAACAGGGTCTCTGTTGCAACGTCTCATGTAAATTCATGAGGTCCACATAGGACATTAACCTTAAAAGAAGCATTGTCGGTCAAATGATTCGCTCATACGACGCGCTCATCACTGGTTAGATTGCTCCGTCAAGGTCAAGCACTCGCAGTTCCGTTCCCAAAAAAAGTGAGTTTTTCTGTACTGAGAAATCTCTGGAAAAGTCACATAAAGGAGTCATCGATTACCCGAAACTTCTGGTGACCTGTTGGCAACACACCGACTCTTTTTCTCTGTTTACAAATTCTCGACTTTTCTTATATTTTTCCAATTTTTATATCTTTCTTGTTAATTCTTTAATTTTCCTACTCCTCTATGGAATTTACCGACCTTCATTTAAATGACTTGCCAACTTTTTCCGGAGTTTTAGGTTTAATTTTCATTTGAGCTACTTACGAGTGTGTATTTTGCTTCTTCTTTTTTTTAATTTGTCAACTTTTGTTATTGTTATTCCAATTTTCATTTGTATCTCAGCAAAATATTAAATCATGCTTTCATCTAACAGCTTAAACTTTTAGGTTGAACCTTCTCAACTCAAACGATAAAAGAATGAATGCATAAATCATCCAATAGCGGCGGAATGTTGGTTTAGATGTTTCCACATGCTCGCTTGATTAGACATTTTCTTGCGAAATTGCATTATTCAGTTGCTGTAAATATGCGGGACAAGTTTTGACGTGCAACATTTACAACGAATGTTTAGAGTGTGGTATTTCACATACTTTTCTTTCGAGAAAGGTTAACCTTTATGATGTTTTGTTGAATTTAGTGAAGATATTCATACCACCGCATTTGGTTGAACATCAAGTTTATAGTTACTTGATCGTGGGGAAAATTGTCCAAAAAGTCCTAAACCTATCGCACTTTTGTCATTTCAGTCATAAACCTTTTAACTTTGCTAATTAAGTCATAAACCTTTTCATTTCTTGCCAATTGAGTTCATCCGGTCAATTTTAGCCGGAAATCACTAACGTGAACATCGGGCGACCTTGTGGTACTAACGTGAACATTTTTATATAATATTTTAATAATTTATGATTTTTTTTCTTTTTTTTCCTTTTCTCTTTTTTTTTCTGGATTTTGAAGCTAGGGCAGATGAGGGTGGCTGACCAACCCTTGCCGGCACTGGGTGAGGGCATTGCCCTCACCCATATCTGGCTAGGCGAGGCCCTAGCCATATCTAGGAGAGGGCGTTGCGGCCCTCGCCAGATCTGGGTGAGGGCTCACGCGCCCTTGCTTTGGCCAGCGAGGGTCGGCTGGCCCTCGATCAAAGCCGGCGAGTGTTGCCGGCCCTTGCTCGTGGCCAGCAAATGTCGGCGGGCCACCTTCACCGACCCTAACTTCGAAACCCAGAAAAAACAAAGAAAATAAAAAAAAACATAAAAAGTT
Organism: Syzygium jambos; assembly: GCA_031216235.1. Taxonomy (NCBI): domain Eukaryota; kingdom Viridiplantae; phylum Streptophyta; class Magnoliopsida; order Myrtales; family Myrtaceae; genus Syzygium; species Syzygium jambos. Next base: position 34,233,664 of record CM062227.1, on the reverse strand, counting down.
CATAGATTATTAAAATATTACATAAAAATATCCATGTCGGCATCACATGGCTGTTCGGCGTCCACGTTAGCGATTTCCAGCTAAAATTGATTGGATGAATTCAATTGGCAAGAAATGAAAAGATTTAGGACTCAATTGGCAAATTTAAAAGGTTTATCACTAAATTGACAAAAGTGCAATAGGTTTAGAGCTTTTTGGATAATTTTTTCCTTTACCGTGGATCCAGATTTTAGGTAATTAGTACCGCATTCAAATGAGGCAGCAATTTATTGCTGTTTAGAACGGATTGCGCACCCAACTAAATACATAGGAGAGTTGGAATGAGTACATAGCAGCACTCGTCTATAGGACAGAGCTTAGAAAGAACACGTCGGAGCTCCAACATTCTCTCAACTTCAGACGTTATAGTACTAGAGTACGACTTTTTTTTATTATTTTGGGTTGCTAAAATACAAGGGTATTACTTGAACCCTGTACAAGAACAGAATCTAGAAACTCCTGCCAGCAACTTTGCTCTTGTAGTTCTCCATAATAACCACTCCCTTGTACCTCTGGGCCGCCATCTTGCTACCAATAACCTTAGGAGCTGCCGTGTCTCGAGACGCCTCGTGGGATTGTTGTGGGATGCATCGATTCTTCGTACCTTGAGCCGTGGGCCTTGGGCGGTAAATTATGTCTATTATTGCAAACCCATCTCTTCCAACTTTGTCAAGGCGGTCGGCATGAGGCGCCATTTGAGATTTATCGCAGATGGAAGTGACAAGTGAGCTGAGTAAGAAAGCGATGTATGGAGTTGGAAGGCCAAAGATCCGTTTGTATAGAGCTCATGGAAAGTGTCATAAAAGCATAGAAGGAATTAAGCAAGGCCTCATGAGTTCCCACATAATTGATCCCAAAGATCTACAAACGCTTGTAAAAGGAAAGATAATAGCTGAGAAGATACTACGCCTTGTGGTCCCACAGATTTTAGGACCATAACCAGAAACTTTTCCTTTGTACCTTTTCTCATTGACAACCTTGACTTGGTCTATACATTCTCCTACAAGTGATTCTAATAAAGTCGTGTTACCACAAATGTAGTCGATGATTCGACCAGTGCAAAAGTGAAGATATTTCAGATTATTTTGACCGATATGGGAGAATATATAGTTAAAATATTTCGGGGATATAATTTATTAACAGAATGAAATTAACAATATGCTTGTATTTCTTGCGGCTGAAGTTTTGTTGGCATATTGGAGTTTCATTAAATTAACTAACCGTTCCAGTGAGTATGGATTAGTAGGATCCTTTCACCAGAAATGTGCACAACTATGTTTTTTTCTTTTGTTTTTTTTTTATTACACTTCTTTCAATTATAGTAGACTTAGCCAAAGAAAAAAGTGTACACTATGTATTCCCCCACTTAAGTTCCGGAAAGCAGTCTTAAAGGTTGGTTTAAGTATTAGAAAATGTGAGAATGATTCCTGCCTAATTGCCAAGTCAATTTCTTACTAAACTAACAAATGTTATTATGCGATAGAACATACCATTCGACATGGATTCCAAGCGAAGCCTTTGTTGTATGATAAATCGATCGTAATAAATCTTCTGCTAGTTTTTCAAAGCGGCTCTCCAGTCTCTTAACTAACGATAACCTTTGTATATTTAACGTGATTTTGTTTTTTCGAGGGATCTCAATAAGTTGTCTTGGCAGTGTTAAGTTTATAATGCATCTGCTCGTAGGAATTAAGAGGTACAATCCTTCCATATGTAGTGTCAACACTGCTTTTTAGTGAACCAAACATACAATAATAGCCACAATCTGAATTGAGCAAAATTCATGTAACAAAGTCTGTGTCGAGCCATGTCTAGCAGCTTGATTCATCCAAAGAATCCTCCGGTTTTCATGCAAGGAGAGGAGCGAGCGACAGCTGACTAATATGTTTTGGTGCTTATAATTTCTCAGTTCAGATCTTCGGTGATTTTGGAGGGATTTGAAAGCTGTTTGGCATGCCTGCAACAACTAAATTGCTTCACCAAGTTGATCTTCTCTCGGTGGAAACTTTTCTGTGTTTTTTAAGATTCTAATTTCCCGGCCTTCCAGTCATATTCTCTTTTAGAGAACTTAGTGATTCTGCTTGTAGCTACTTACTTACCTTGATTTGCACCACGACCAGGTACCAACAGACGGAGGAACTCCATCAAAAGCCCGCGAAAAAGTTCAGAATCCAACTTTCTAGTCAAAAGTGGATCAATAAAGCATGCTAAAAAGATTATGCGCACTGTTTTGATAACTGATAGAGAACCGTGAGCCTTAAAAATTAGATCTTTGCATATTTGAGTTGAGACCCACCTAGAGTTAATATGATATAAGCATCATGAGTTCCCTTCATTTATTTTTTTCGTCTTTTAGTTAAGATGAACTACTTAAATTCACTAAAAATAAAATTCATGCTTTTGCTTGTTAACGTGCGGATCCCCGACATTTCATACTTGCTGCTTGTAATTTATGAATAGGAGGTGAATAATCCGTGACATATCTGCGAAGTTTTTTTTTGTTTTTTTGGACGGATAATGCTGGGAAGTTAGAGGACATATTTTTCGGCTACAACACCAGCGACATTTGATCCTCGAAATAATTACCATCTTAGACAAGAAAAAGAATTCAATTGCACCAATAAATCAAAGAATGGTCCATCTGAGTAGTACTATGTTGCAAGAGCTTGCTGGATTTACTACCGAATCTTGTGTTATTGGATGATTCGGCTTTGGTGAGTTATCCATTCTTACTCAAGAATATGAGCTGAATCATTCGGAAGCAACTCAAGAATGGAGCCAGAGTGTCCAATGTTCTCCTAGTTTTAGGATGGTTCTTTGGACCAGAAAATTGGCAAGTTCTTTGAGTTGTGGTCATTCACTTTGGAAACGATTGAAGCCTTCTTTTCATACCATTCAAGTGTCCAAGTATTTCATAGATTGACATAAGTTTTACCAAAAAGAGGAATAAAAGACGGAATGCTTAGTATAAAACAGGTCCAATTACTAGCTTAGACACATTCGAGCATACAACTAAGCTTCAGAAAGCCGGAAAACAAATGGAATACATAAACACAATACTAGAGTTCGAAGTGACTAACATGACGAAAACCGTGACAAGGACCTGTTCAAACTTCTTCCTCAGGAATAAAGGAAGGCTGTTAGTGCCCCCATTTTGATGGTTCCCAATGATAGACCCATTGCTTAGAAGAGAAAAAGGGAAAAGGTGACCTGGGTCCTAAAAATATATAGATGTAGTTCTAGAATTCTCAAGCTTTCGTTTTTCTAGAACTTTTAGCTTTTGTCACTTCAAAAGATGGCATTCACTTGGTCTATGCATTCTAGGGATTCCTCTATCGTAGAAGTTCAATTCCTTCCACTTTCTCACGAGTGATACGAATTATTGGAGTCTCTGTGATTAGATTACCTCTTTTGCTCGATTGACATATTTCCAGTGACATCACTAAAATTTTAGTAAGTCTGAGTTTATTCCATCAATTGTAAACCCAAGTAGAATTCATTAATTAGTTACTTAGAGAGAGATTAAGAAGACCCTTTTTGTCCAAAAAACCGTTTGGGATCTAAACTTTATGACAAATTGTGAAAATGAGTAGTTAATGAAGTGGATTTGAATCATTGCCCCGTCTTTCTTGTAGTTCAAGTTTCATTAGCATCATGATATTTTTATGCTGAGATAGAACCTTCCTTAATAATTGCATGGTCTAGTCCAAAATATCAAGGAAAGCTACAACTTCCTCACCAAAAAGATATGCTCTTCTTCTTTTGTCCTTTTCCTGATGCAGACACATGTACAAATGCATTCTAGCAAGGGATGAAGCCACAAACACAAACTTCCTCGATCACCAAGATAGTCTTCTCTTTTATCTCCTTTCCTTGAGTGGGACACATGTACGGACATGCAGTATTTGAGACATCTGTAGTGAACAACCTTGTGATCTAATCATGAATCCTAAATAATCTCATTAAGTCCGAAGGTGGGCTTATGATAGGTGTTGAATCATATTCCCACTAGACCCTATAATTTAAATCTTAACCGATCTCCATCAAGCATCAACCCTTTTGGGTGGATCCTAATTCTCCTTCTTTTTGGCTGTTTTGATATAATCAAGCGCTATCCTTTCTCTTACGTACTAACATTAGAAGTAAGGCTAGAAATCACGACTTGGTTAGCTATCAACACGTGCACGAAATACATAATTTAGAGCATTGGTTGTTCACTTTAATCATGTTTGTTTTATGAACGAGTAAGACCTATCCATTCATTTAAGGATGATACGAGAAAAATGTAACACTTTTATCCCATTGAAACGTGTTTTCACGACTCGATTCAATTTTTGGTTTGTGGAGCTACAACACAAGAGATAGAGATTCGATTCTCGACACCATCAAGTACAAATTAGTTCGTATAAGTCACGGTACCTGTGTTCTCCCTGATCTTAGAGTAAGTACAAATTACTTACCTTCGTCTGCGCCACCACCAGGTACCAACAGATTGGAGAAACTTCATCAAAAGCTCTCGAAAAGGTTCACAAAACCAACCTTTTTAGTCAAAAGTGGATCGAGCTAGCAGGCTAAAAGATTACGCAAATTGTTCTGATAACTAAAAGAAAACCATGAGCCTTAAAGATCAGTGATTTTTGCGTATTTGAGTTGAGGACCCCCTTGAGTTAACCTGATATGTTCATCAGGAGTCCCCCTTTGTTCATTCTTGTCGTTCTTTTGGTTTAGATGAAGAACTTAAATTCACTAAAAAGAAATTTCACCCTTTTATCGAATATAAAAAAGAAAAGAACTTATGCTGGTTATGCAGATCCCTAACATTTTATGCTTGCTGCTTGTAATTTATGAATAGGAAGGAAATAATTCGTCACATATCTGGGAAGTTAGAGGACGAATTGTCCACTACAATAACAGTGATATTTGATCCTAGAATCTAGTTTAGCATCCTAGACAAGAAAATGAATGCAATCGCACCAATAAGTCAAAGAATGGTACATTTGTGTAGTTATATGTTGCAAGCGCCCGCTGGATTTACTACCAAATCTTGCGTAATTGGATGGTTCAGCTTCAGCGAGTCTTTATCAGTTCGTACGCAAGATTATGAGCTCAATCATGCAGAAGCAACTCAGCAATGGAACCACAGTGTCCTATGGCCTCCTAGTTCTAGGACAGTCCTTGGACCAAAAAATTGGCAAGTTCTTTAAGTCGTGATCAATCACTTTGGAAACGATTGGAGTCTTCTTTTCATACCATTCAAGTGTCCGAGTATACCATAATTTGACATAAGTTTCACCAAAAAGAGGAATAAAAGGCGGAATGCTTAGTATAAAAGAGGTCCAATTGCTAGCTTGGACGCATCCGAGCATACAACTAAAATTCAGAAAGCCAGAAAACAAAAGGTATACATAAAAACGGTACTAGAGTTCGAAATGACTAACATGACGAACACCGTGACAAGGACTTCTTCATCCGGTTTACCTCTACCTTCAAGGAAGTCACTCCAACCATTACATGTTTACAGCGCTAGAATCTAAACACGCCAGCCACCAAACTTCTTCTTGTAGTACTCCATGACAAACATTCCTTTGTATTTTTCGGCGGCCTTCTTGCAATCGATTTCTTTCTCATCCCTGGGAACGGGAGCATACTGCTGTGGGACATTGTTTTGCTTCTTTGGTGCTCGACCCGATGTCCCTCCACCATAAAATCTGTCCACTAGAGCGAAACCCTCCTTTCCAATATCAGCAAGGCGATTGGCATGAGGTGCCATTTGATGGTGAGTCAGCAGAAGGAGAGTGAGCTAAACTAGAAACTTATGCGTGGGCTTTGGATTTGTTTCTTTCTTGTGTTCAAGCTTGAAGGAAAAGATCAGTTTATATACAGCTCATGGATAGTGCCATGCAAATGCAGGAGGAATAAAGAAGGCTCCTCGTACCCAAATTTTATGGGTCCCAGTGATAGACCCATTGCTTGGAAGAGAAAAATGCTAGGAAATTCTACCTTGGTCCTAAATATACAGAGAAATAATTCTAGAATTCTTCGGCTTTTAATTTTCGAAAATTTTGGCATTATCACTTGAAAAGCTAGGAAGGCGTTGCCTTGGTCTATGCATTCTATACATCCTACTATTGTACATGCTCAATTCCTTCCACTTTCTCATGGGTGATATGCTAATTACTGGAGTCTCTGTGAATTAAATCACTTCTTTGGACTTGGGTGCTTTATTGACATATTTCCAGTGACATCAGTTGAATCGTAGCAAGTCTGATGGAGCTTATTCATCAATTATAATACAAAGTAGACTTCATTAACTAGGTATTTGGAGAGAGATTAATAAGGCCTTTTTTGTCCGCAATTGATCTCGAAAAAAGATTCCAGAGCCAAACTTTGTGACAAATTGGGAATGTGAGTAGAAAATGAAGTGGAATGGAATCGTGCCCACCTCTTTCTTGTAGTCCAAGTTTCATTAGCATCACGATCTTTTAATGCTAAGAACAGTACCTTCCATAATAATTGCAGGTATAGTCCAAGATAACAAGAGGATAGCTACTATACAACTGCCTAACCTTAGATTATATTCTTCTTCTTTTCACCTTTGCGTGATTTAGACACCTGTACCAACACATTCTGTCGAGGGATGAAGCCGCAGACACAATTCCTCGATCACCACCTTTCCTTGAGTTGTGACAACCTTCTGTTCTATTAATGAATCCTAAACTATCTTTTTAAGTCCGAAGGTGGGCTAAAAAGTGTTTGGGAAATGTGTTGTGAACCAATTTGTCTCTTCCAATCTGAATCTCCTTTCCGAGTTGGCCTCTTTCGGTTAACAACTTGTCAGGATATACCTGAGTGGATTGGTGTTGAATCATATTCCCAATAAACCCTATAATTTAAACCTTACTGATGTCCAGGAAGCATCAACTCTCTTGAGTGGATCCTAATTCTCTTTGTTTGAATGTATATATAATTAAGCGTTATCCTTTTTCTGTTTAACGTGAGGAGTAAGGCTAGAAATCACGGCTGAATATAAACAGATGCTTCAAGTATATAGTTTAGAGCATTGGTTGTCAACTTTAATCGGGTTTGCTATATAAAAGGGTAAGACATATCCATTCATTTATGAATAACACGCACAGAAATCAACTCTTTTAATCCATTTAAACATATTTTAATGGCTCGATTCATTGATTAGTTTTGTCAAGCCACACTGGGAGGGACAGAGATTTGATCCTGGACAGCATCAAGTACCAATGAGTTCATATAAATCACGATAAACAGACCGGATTTCTTTGTAAGCCTAATTTGATCAGATCGGAACCGAACAAAAAGCTCAAGCGGTAAATTTTCTTCTCCAAAGCTTTTTCAACTCTCTCCGTCTCTCTCTCCTTCCCGGTGCTTATGTGAGGAAGCTCTGCATGTGCCAGTGACTCATTCACTGTTGCCGGTCGGTGACTGAGTTCTTGCATTCGAACATTCTCACACTTTTTGAAAAAGCTTCACTTTCTCCAAACCCTTCATCGATCAGTTTCCCCTTCCATTTGCAGTAACTCCAGGGTTTTACTGAGGCAAGCAACTGCCGGAATGAACCTTCACTTCTCACTCGTCTCCCCGATGAGCCAGCCGCTAGCAGCGTCCCAATGGGCTTCCACAGAGTGTGCATTAGTATTATTTTTTTGTTAAGTCCCGGAAAACAGTCCTAAAGGTTAGTCTATGTAAAAGAAAATGTGAAAGAACGATTCCAATGTAATTCGCAGGTCCGTTTCTTATCAAACTAACAAAAGTACTTATTCAATAGAACATACTTGTCCACTCGGATTCCAAGCTAAACCCTTACTGCATGATATATCAATCCTAATTGATCTTCTGCTAGTTTTTAAAATCTGCTCTCCAGTCTTTTAATTTTCAATAAATTTTGCGCACTTTTAATGTGATTTTTTTTCTTCAAGGGATCTCAATAAGTTATCTCAGTAGTGTAAGTTTATAATGCATCTGCTCCTAAGATTTAAGAGGTACAATCCTATCTGTAGTGTCAACACTGCCTTTTAGTGAACCGAACACACTACAATAGCCACAATCCAAATTGAGCAAAATTGAGGTCGCAAATTTGTGTCAAGCCATGTCTACCGGCTAAATTCATCCAAAGAATCCTCCAGACGTCATGTAAGGAGAGGAGTGAGCGACAGCTGAATAACTTGTTTTGGTACTTATAATTTCTCGTTTTAGATCTTCAGTGATTTTGGAGGTATTTAAAAGCTGTTTTGCATGCCTGTAACAACTGTATTGATTCATTAAATTGATTGTCTCTCGGTGGTAACTTTTCTGAGTGTTTTAAGATTCTCTTTTCACAACCTTCGAGTCATATGATTCTCTCTTCAAGAACTTAATTATTCTGCTTGTAGTGACATACTAATCTTCACCTGGACCACCACCAGGTACCAACAGATCGGAGAAACTTCTTCAAAAGCCCGTGAAAAAGTTTAGGATTCAACTTTCTAGTTAAAAGTGGATCAAGAAAGCATGGTAAAAAGATTATGCGCACTGATTTATAACTAAAAGAAATCCACGAACCTTAAAAATAAGATCTTTGCATATTTGAGTTGAGAGACACCTAGATTTAACCTGATATGTGTGTGCATCATGAGTCCCCCTTCATTTGGTCTTTCGTTCTTTTGGTTAAGATGAACTACTCAAATTCACTAAAAATAAAGTTTATGCTTTTGCTTGTTAACATGCAGATCCCTGACATTTAATGCTTGCTGCTTGTAATTTATGAATAGGAGGTTAATAATCCGTGACATATCTGGGAAGTTAGAGGACATATTTTTCCACTACAAGACGTTTGATCCTAGAGAATGGTTAGCATCCTAGACAAGAAAAAGAATGCAATTGCACCAATAAATCAAAGAATGGTCCATCTGTGTAGTTATATGGTGCAAGCGCTTGCTGGATTTGCAGCCAAATCTTGCGTAATTGGATGATTCAGCTTCGGCAAGTCTTTATCAAATCTTACTCAATATTATGAACTAAATCATGCAGAAGCAACTCGAGAATGGAACCACAGTGTCCAATGGTCCACCTAGCTATAGGACAGTCTTTGGACCAGAAAATTGGCAAGTTATTTAAGCTGTGATCATTCACTTCGAAAACGATTGAAGTCAGTTGTGGTCATTCACTTTGTAAACCATTGAAATCTTCTTGTCACACCAATCGAGTGAACAGTTATAACATAGATTGCCATAAATATTTCCAAAAGAGGAATAAAAGGCGGAATGTTCAGTATAAAACATGTCCAATTACTAGTTTAGACGCAACCAAGTATTCAACTAAACTTCAGAAAGCCAGAAAACAAAAGGTATACATAAACACAGTACTAGAGTATGAAATGACTGACATGACGAAAACAGTGACAAGGACTTGTTCATCCGGTTTACTTCTACTGTCTAGGAAGTTACTCAAACCACTACACGTTTACAACGCTAGAAACCTAAAGACGCCAGCCAGCAAACTTCTTGTTGTTGTACTCCATGATCACCACTCCTTTGTATTTTTGGGCAGCCTTCTTGCAATCGATTACGTTCTTGTCGCTGGGAACGGGAGCATACTGCTGTGGGACATTGTATTGCTTCTTTGGTGCTTGACCCGATGTCCCTCCACCATACAACTTGTCTAGTAGTGTGAAACCCTCCCTTCCAATGTCGGCGAGGCGATCTGCATGAGGTGCCATTTGAGGTGAGTTAGCAGAAGGAGAGTAAGCTAAACGAGAAAGTTTTGTGTGAGCTTTGGATTGGTTTCTTTCTTGTGTTCAAGTTTGAAGGCAAAGATAAGTTTATATAGAGCTCATGGAAAGTGCCATACAAATGTAGAAGGAATAAAGGAAGGCTCTCGCTCCTAAAAGTATAGAGGCAACGTTCTAGAATTCTAAAGTTTTAATTTTTTAAGAATTTTTACCTTTTTATACTTCAAAATATTAGATGGCATTGACTTGGTCTATGCATTCTTGCGTCCTGCTGTTGTGCAAGCTCAATACCTTCCTCTTTCTCATGTGTGATGCTAATTGTTGGACTCTCTGTGAATTAAATCACTTCTTTAGACTTGTTTGCCCGATTGACATATTTCCAGTGACGCCAGTGAAATGGTGGCAAGTCTAACTGAGTTGGTAGCAAGCCGCCTGCTGATTATTTTGAAAAACCTTTGCAGAGCCAAACTTGTGACAAATTGTGAATGTGAGGGTAATCAATGAAGTGGATTGGAATCATGCCCACATTTTTCTTGAAGTTCCACTTTCATTGGCATCATGATTTTTTATGCTGAGAACAGAACCTCCCATAATGATTGCATAGTATAGTTCAAAATATCGAGGAATTCTGCAACTTTCTCACCAAAAAGTACATTCTTCTTCTTTTCTGCTTTGCCTGATGTAGATACACGTATGAACAGGTTCTATTCCTATTTATATATCGTAGGAAATCTTTTTAAGGTTGGTTTAAAGTACGTACTAGATATATGTTATGAATGGAATGGTTTCTTGCAACAGCTGAATCACCTTTCTTTTTTTTTTTTTTTTTTTTTTGATAACCCAGGGAACCTCCGCACGGCCGACAGCCAGGGAGTAAACCCTGGGAGCGACACGTGCTAGCCACCACACACATGCCACCGGTTAAGTCACCCTGCGGCGCCCGGGATTCGAACACTCAACCTTTTGCGAGAGGAAGAGTGCGCGTTCCAGCAGCGCCACCCATGCGGCTTTTTCAATAAACAAATTTAAGGATATGTTAAGAGTAGATTGGTCCCGTTACATTAGATTCCCACACTAAACATTAGAAACCTGAGGCATGTATTCTTCTCGGCCAAGAAAATAAAGTTTGTAAACTACTTAAATCCTTATATGGTCTAAAGCGGGCACCAAAACCAGGGCATGAGAAAATTGATCAAGTTATGGTTAATAATGGATTTTCCTCTATTGGAGTAGATAATTGTGTGTCACGCCCCGGACCCCACCGAGCCTGCGACATCCCGTCCATGGTCGGATTAAAAGCGGCATCCCAGGACGCATCGCCGACCCACACGAACATCAGAGATTAGGCACACGCGGAAACAAATTGAAACAACCCAAGCAATTAATAATGACAAGGGGTGGCAATAGCACGAAATAATAACTGCATAACATCATAAAGTAGTCACTATTACAGAACGATAACCCGGGCTACCAATTTCAAACCACACTTTTCAAAAGGGAGCGGGGGTTGACAAGCTCATCTCCTCTACAAAAAGATACTAAAAAAACAGGGTAAATTTGATCTATCCTTCAATCCCTGTAGTACTCTAGCGGCATCTCCGAGTCGATCACGCTCGCGGATCTGAAAGTGGTTATACAATAACCGTCAGAACGAGTCTCAATAAGCAACACTCTAAACCCTACGAAGGCCAATGCGTACCCAGACAGGTCGTACAAATAATCTAACCCTCAACACAGAGAATTCACGTCATGGTACTTACCTCGCCATCAAACGCATGCTTTGCACGTTAGTTAAACGTGATAATGCAATATCAATAGCCTAATAACATATCACAGTCACTCAAGCGCCAATCACACTAGCACTCAATCAATCCGACCAATTCAATCACACATTCAATCAGCCAACCCAATCAGTTCAATTAATTCAATCACACTCAACTCGCATGTGTGGCCAAACAACTTTCCACGACCTCCCAGGTCCTTTCACACTGCCCGCGCCACTGCGCCTTAGGCCCAATCTCACAGCCCGCGCTACTACGCCCTAGGCTTAGCCCTTAGATCAAGCCGGGCTCCGTCCCGCATAACCATGCTTCAGGACATTTTTCCCCTCCCAATGACTCGCGTAACCTACGCCTCAAGTCTGGTCATGCCTTTCTCGCCACACCCGCGTAACCACGCCTCAGGTTGGCAGCCCTCCGATCAATCCGGGCTTTTCTCATGCACATGCACCACAACACAATTCGTCATTCTCACAAGTCGTACTAATCAAACTCAAGGCATGCTCACCACAATATTCCACCAACCCGACATTCAAGTAGGTCACATTCAACTATCAATTCCACTCACAAACGCCACAATAAGCCAATCATTAACCTACCAACAATAGCAACAAATATGCACCCACAATCACCCCAATTCCAATTCACCAGCTCACGATTCCGACATTCAAGCCGGCCACAATCACACGTCAACTTTCCCACACACGCCACGATAATACGGATATTTAGCACGCCACAATTTGCCACGCAATCATCGCAATTTAATCCACCACTTATCACATAATTCAAGTACTAATCATATTCTAACCAACTAATCCATTTTTTTAACTTAGACACTAAATTAATTCTAATTAATCTCTAAACAAGTCTAATAATACCCATTGTACTAAATAGGGGTTAGAATGTCACTTACATAAGTTTGGCCCGGAGAAAATCGGCTCGGGCCTAAAATGGCCCGGGTAAACAGTGCCGAACTAGGCGTGGTCGCGGGCCAACGGGCACGCTGGTCGGCCAACGCGGGCACGGTGGCCGATCGGCGTGCCTGGTGCGCGGGCGCGGTGGCCGAGCGACGTGCCCGGGGGCGCACGGGCGACCGGACGGGCGACGGGCCTGGTTGGACGGGCGACGTGCCGGGCGACGGGCCAGCTGGACGGGCGAGCGTGCGCGCAGCTAGGATGCGCGGGCAACGAACCGGCCATGGCTTGGGCAAGCCCGGGCACGGCTAGGCTGGCTGGCTGGGGCGGCGACGTAGCGATGACGCAGCGACGACGGCGACGCAGCGGCGACGGGCTGAGGGGGAGGGGGCGAACCGGTGGCGACGAGGCGCCGACGCGGCGGCGAGAGCCGCGGGGGTGAAAGTCGGCGGGGGCGGCGAGGGTGAGGAAGAGAGGGGCTGGGGCTGAGAAAGGCGACGGCGACAAGCTTGCCGGGCGACGGCAGCACTGCGGCGGCTGGGACAATGGCGGCGATAGCCAGGTGCGGTTGTACAGCGCCGGGCGCGACAGGCGGCGGCGGCGAGCTCGCTGCTGCGCGCCCGAAGGAAGAGACCAGCCGGTCGGGGGCGGCGGCTAGCGGACGGTGCAACGCGGCGGTCGAGCTGGTTGGCGACGACAACGGCGCGCAGCAACCAGGCGAGCTCAGGCGGTCGACGGTGATGGGTCAGGCGAGCAGGGAAAAGCAGAAGCAGAAGCAGTTGTGGGAGGAAGAAGGAAGAAGAAGAAGAAATGAGAGAGAAGGAAAGGAGAGAGAGAAGGTTTGAGGAAAATGCGCGTGAAGGGACACGTGCATGGGGGGCCATCGTGCGCGGCAGAGGGGGAGGAGAGAGAGAAAGAAAGAGGGAGGGAGAGAGAGAAAAAAAAAACAAACATTCAAATAATTATTGCGATCCAACGGTCCACGTTTAAAATCGAAAACGATTTATCGGTCCAAATTAATCCTCGAATATAATAAGGGACAAAGGCCAAATTAATTAAATCAAACTAGCCCGAGGGAGGTCTACTAGTCCAAATTCTCACCCGGTCAAAAATCCACTTTTCACATATTCCGGGCAATCTCGAAGCTGGCCACGATAATATCGACACCGTCCAATTAAATTCGTCCCGAAACTCCGAGAAATTCGATACCAAAGTTTGGGCTCTAAATAGCGGCCAAATTCAATCGAGTGCGATTCTAGCGAAATCTCTAATTTTTTAAAAAATAAAATAAAATAACCGAGAGTAATCAATTCCTGGCGAGATTTTACTATAAGCACACTGACGAATTACACGTTTTATAAATCTCAAAAATAGGCCGAAATTCGGAATGTCGCATTGTGTATACACAAAAACTGTTGACAATGAATTTATAATTATTGGCTTATATGTTGATGACATGCTTATTTTTATACAAGCATTGATATTGTGAATGAAACAAAAATGCTTTGACTTCTAAATTTGATATGAAGGACTTGGGATAAGCTAATATCATTTTGTGTTTTAAAATCATAAGAAGTTATAGTGTCCTAATGCTTACTCAAGAAGATCATGTGGAGAGGCTACTTTAAAAATTATGGACATTTTCATGTCAACCTGTGAGTACTCCTTATGATGCTAATACCCAATTAGTGTAAAATAAAGGAGACAGTGTAAATGAGTCTGAGTATGCTCGAGTTATTGGGCATTTGATGCATTTACTGAACTACACTCCACCTAATATAGCTTATGTTGTGTGTAGACTAAGCAAATGTAACACAAATGCCAATCATGATCATCGGATTGCCTTGAGTAGAGTATCCGAGTGGAACCATAAAATATGACATTTAATATATTATGTTTTCTATTGTATTAGAATGAGACAATGATGCTAACTGGATCTCGGATTCATATGAGACAAATTCACTAGTGGATGTGTGTTCACCCTTGGTGGAGGTGTTGTAACTTTGAAATCAGCCAAACAAACAATATCTACTAAATTGACCAAGGAGATAGAGTTTATATCTGTAGAATTTGCCGGCAATGAGGCTGAGTAGTTAAGAAACTTCTAAAAAAATATATCTTTGGGAATGAAATTGACACATTTTGTGTCTATGCATTGTGATTGCAAAGCGGCAATAAACATTGCTAAGAATAAAACTTTCAATAGTAAAAATTGACACATCCAGCCGAAATATGATGTGGTAAAGCAATTGCTTAAAGTTGGAATTATGTCCATTAATTATGTGATCATCGGACTAAACCTTTGGAAGAAAATTAATTACTAATAGATCGAGGGGAATGAGGCTTAAGCCATTTGAGAAAATCAACAAGGATGGTAACCCAACCTATGTGATTAGCAATCCCGTTAATTAGGTTCATATAGATAATAACAAATCACTTGTTGATCTAATAATCTACTGTTAAAAATTGTTATCCCTCCTAAGGTGAGAATGTGCAAGATTGCAATGAAAGAAAAGTTGAATTAATCTCTTAATGAATTAAATACCCATTATTTGGTGGTATATTGAATTACAGTAGGTATTCGATGGAATTGCCTATAGAAGTGTGGAATAGGACCGCTCTTATAAGAATTTTGACAAAATCTCTAGAACACTCATGAATAAAGCAGGCACATGCATGGTACATTAGCACACAAACACGTTGAACAACAAAGATTGTGGTGGTGTAATGTAATTGCTAAAAATTATAATATACAGAAGAACTTCTTAGTTCACAGAAGTTTCAAAATTTACCAATAATTCTATAAATTGTATTTCATTCTTTCTGTAGTACATAGCCCAAAAGGCACCAATTCGATGCATTACATTTAATGGAGTTTAATCCAGCATAATTCTTTCCTTTCTTTTCAAAACCTTATGAAATACATGATGGAGTTATTGAATATCTCAACGGTTTTGAAAATTTGAAAGCTATTATTTTGTAACGGTTTTGATGAAAAACGGGTTGATTTTTCAACTTAGTGAATAATAGATGATGCAAGAATTGATGAAGGACAATCTACTCTCTCTTTCATTTGGCTATAAATAGAACCTGCATACCACAATCCAAATATACACACCTCAACAAGAAAACTCTCTCTTCTCCTTCCATTTTTTTTTCCTTTTTGTGTTGGGTTTTATATATAAACTTATTTTTCATGCTCCCTCTGTTATTCTAAGTAGAGTAAAGAGGAAGGTCTATTGTATCTTAGAAAGATAGCTGCCAGGCTATTGCACCGAGTTTTATACTTTGGGCAGAATGATCCTTAATGACAGTATTTGCATGCCTCAGACAGCTGATCTTATTTTCATCTTCTTCAATTTATTTCCAACATAACTTTCCCCTTTTTTAATATGATTTTATCTAAGAAAATTTGCAATCAAAATACACAATAGAGTAGAAAATTGAGAGAAATTACGCGAATTTGAACCGTTAATTATACTCTAATTTCATGTTTTGTCACCAAGCTCAAAATTTGGGTCCAAATATAAGGAAGTGGTCCAAACCAGATCATGATAAATACACTTCACCCATAGGGCTTGCTCAATAAAATGTCTAATAAGCTCATTGATCATAAACGTTATAACAATATGGTTGGCTCACAAAGCTCATCGATGGAATGCTTGATGAGCTCATCAATCATGAGTTTTCAATGGGAAGAGTTTAAATGAAGTTCATAGCACGTGGTGCTGATCGATTGACTTGAAATACAAAAGAAGTTGAAGACTAGGTCAAGAATGATCCGTCGATCAAGGGATAACTGTAGCTAAAGGATTGCGAGCATTTCAAATCATCCCTAGAGCAAAGTGCAAACCAAGAAGTAGTTATAAATTTTTGCCAAGGAAAACCATGATGCATAGAATGGCTCATTTAAGATACTTGAGAAATAAAAGAACACATCTCTTGTTAATCAGTGCCAGTGATATCACGTAGAACGACCGGCGTCCACGTCGAATTTTCCGGCAAGACAAATCGCCAATGTCACTTGAGTGATCAATTTTTTAAAATTTGTGGCATTTAAGTGAGCAAAAAAAAAAAGTTATGGCATTCAAATAAACGCCATACAAAAGTTGTGGCACTTTTACTTTTCTTATCCCATGAACTCCTAATCCTACAAAATGTAAATCAAACTTACGAAAACTCCTTAGCCCACCACCCTTGTTGTAATTTTCTTACCAAACATGGAACAATGAATATTACTGGAAGGTTTTTCAATGTAATTAGAGGTACTTTAATTTTCATTGAATTTTGTATAACTTAATCAATTTAGTAATCCCTTCCTTACTCATCGTGTTATGTGCTTTTAGACCTAAAAACATGCAATTAAATTGTGTAATTAAGATTATCAAACACACTTAATATAATTTTCAAACACGCCCTTAGTTCGATAATCAGAGAGAAATTAAAGACCGTCACATCTACACGTGATTTCAAAAATCACAACGGTGCGTATACTTTGGAAAAAAGGAATTTTTCTCATATCGAGAGCCTAACTTCTGATAATTGAGATTGAGATCATTTAATCAAGTAAATTGGATTGTGCCCTCATCTATTATATTTCAAGTTTCATTAGCATTATGAATTTTCTATAAAATGGATTCTTCCATATATAAAGTCCAAGAGTTCAAATAAAATCAAGGGATGGAGCCACAAGCACAACTTCCTCGACCACCAAAGTATTCTTTTTCTTTTCTCTCCTTTCGATGAGTTAAACACACGTATGGACAGGCAGTTTTCGAGGACATCTATCGTGAAAAACCTTGTGATCCTATTTATGAATCCTAAACAATCTTTTCATGTCCGAAGGTGAGTTCAAGGTATCAGAAGATGTGATGTATGCCCATTGTCCCTTCTAAGCTGAATCTCCTTTACCAGTCGGCTTCTTTTGGTTAACAAATTGTAGGGATATATCTGAGTAGATTGGCACTGAATCATATTCCCACCAAACACCATAATTAAATCTTAATTGATCTCCATCAAGCATCAAATCTTTTTGAGTGGATCCTAATTCTCCTTATTGTTTTCATATTATGTATAGTTAAATGCAGTCCTTTCTCTACTAAAAATGACGGGTAGAGGTGGTAATGTGGGCTAGAAACCCATTATACAACTCAATTTTAGTGGATCAGGTTGTATATGGGTCACTTAAAATTTTAAAAGTAATTTGAAATGAATTTAAAACACTAAAAAAAAACCCGATTCTATGTAGCTCCTTGTGAATTCCCACCGACCCATATTCAATCTATTTTTCAAAGTTAGAAGTTTAGAGATGTCTTTTTTGGACAAATGATGTAGATTCGGCCAATTTCCGTATGCTATTTCCCATGATAGCAAATCTATGTTCTTCTTCCACTTCCTAATATGGAAAATTTTTAGCCTAGATTAACCAATTGATCAAATCAGGCCACTGAATTTTTATGGGACCATATGAAATTTACGTGGGAGCAACATGATCAGATTTTATGGTTACTTTGATTTATTTTTTACTCTACTTCAAGCAAATTTTCACCGTCCAATACATGCACCACTGGCTAGAAGATAGAGTTACTTTGTAGATAGAATCGTTGTTGGTATATGATGATGCGACTTTGTACCCAATCTTTCTACTTGGCGATACTTATAAGCATGAAAACCTGCAGAGTTTTGAGAAAGAACCCTTTTGGCCCCATCAACAATTAAGTAATTGACCAGAGGCTTTTTATAATATCCAGAAATACCAAACCTCGTGAAGATTTATAACCATTGGATCTCAAAATAATATTTCTTAACCATAGATTAATGTTTTCATGTGTTATGAGACTTTGTATAGGAATTATGATAAAATATACATGATCGTAATTGTTATGATCGGAAAATCAATCTCCTAAATATAATAGAAGTCCCTTGAATAAGCACTATCATTTTTGACTTGTGCCGACCCATACTAATCATGGGGAATCTATACCAAGTATATGGTTAAAGCTCATATGGAGAGAGAGAGAGAGAGAGGAGGGGTGTACAAATGGAAAGCCAATAGTTGTACTATGGTCACCATGGCAAGCCGATGCCTAGAAGCAATCCGGTTAATGAGAGTAAGGGCATTGGTTGTCATTCCGGCAAACTCCACCGCATTTCACCTTATCGCCACATTCATGTCCCCATTCATTACTTGACCCTCAAACCGGTCCATGTAGGTGTTCCTATCCTTCAGCGTGGCATTCACCCCACGTCTCTACATTGGTCGTGTGCCCTGCGAAGCCTAACCCACGACCCGACACGAGCCCCTTAACCAACTTGGCGAGCCGGTTCACAAAATCACCCCATTCTTCAGGGGGCAACATTTCAAGGAAAATTTTTTGTTAAGAATTAGAGTCCTGATTAGGTCTGAGTTAGGTCGGGGATGAGTCGCTAAATTCATATCCCATAAAAATTTTATAAATATGGGTTTAAATGGGTCATTGGGTCGGACCATTCTTTTCGAAACGACCTAGATCTGTTTCAACCCGTCCATTTGACGGGGCTAACTAGAAGCAAGGCTAGAAATGACGACTCCATTAAGAACCAACAAATGCACATAATACATAATTTTGAGCATTGGTTCTTGACCTCGATCATGTTCAATTTGATTTCATGGATCCCTAAGTTGGGCTTCTTCCTAATCTTTTAGAGAGAGAGAGAGAGAGAGAGACCTGATTTCTTAGCAAGGCCCAGTTTTTTGGGCCGAACCAGGAAAAGCCCAATTTGATCAGACCAGAACCCAACAAAAAGCTCAAGCGGGAAAATTTTCTTCTCCGAAACAATTTGAACACACACACACTCTCTCTCTCTCCCTCCCTCGTTCCCGGTGCCTGTGTGGGTAAGACACTGCGTGCGCCGGCGACACATTCGCCTTCGCCGTCGCCGTCGCCGGTCCGGTCGCCGGCTGAGCTCCTGCCCTCGAGCTTCCTCGCGCTCTGTATTTCTGAAAAACCTTCGCTTTTCCCCAAACCCCCTTTCCCATCGATCGGTTTCTCCTTCCATTCGCGGCGGCTCTAGGGTTTGTGCCGAGCCGGGGGACCGCCGGGATGAACCTCCCCTCCTCCTCACTCGTCGCGGCCGCGGCATGACCAGCCTCCGCGACGATCCGGCCGCCGGCAGCGGCGTCCCCGAGGGCTTCCACAGAGTCCACGCGGAGCGCGACCCGGAATCCAACTGGGCCGTCGATCTCGACCGGCTGCTCGAAGAGTACTTGGCCAAGATCTGCGCCGGCGAGATACCCGACGACGAGGACGGCGGCATTCGCGTGAATTTCGCTGAAGGTTAAGATATTGGATTGCATTGTTTCTTTCCTGTTCCCGGGTTTAGATAGCTTGCGAATTCTGTGCTTTGGCGGTGCTAATTGGGGAGATTTTTTGTGGGAATGCAGCTGCTTTGCTGCTTCAGGGTTCGGCCCAGGTGTACAGCCGGAAGGTGGAATATCTGTATTCGTTGGTTTTGCACGCTTTGGAGTTCATTTCTCAACAGCGGTCTGTCTTTCTTTTTCTTAGACAAAATTAAGTTTTCCCCTTTTATAGCGATATGATCTGTAGCGTCGAATCCATGTGTTTTTGCATAATTATTTGTTGAATTGACTAATTGATGGGCAAGCCATGTTTTCTGCGCGAAGTGATTGTGTCAGGCTTGGAGTTAGTCTTTCATTGTTTAAAGCTGCAATGGAGGCGCAGTTCATATCTCTTCTAGGGCCGCATTGAAAAGTTCCCTTTTTTTTCGAGAGTGTTGTCGACGAAGAATTGGTTGTTGGGAGGAAATTCGGTGATGGTGTGGAAAAGGGAACGGTCATTTTGACCCATCTGGGTGTGCAACAGAAAAGTAGCGGAGGGGGACATGATTATATTCCATATGTGACTTACTTTTATAGGCATAACATTGCGACTCAGCCATAGACATGCCTAATCAGGAAATGCACTTTGTAGTTTATTGTTAAATGTTCAAGAGCCTGCTTACCTTGGAAGCTTGTGTTTTGAGAGTTATTCTCGTGGAGTTCCTAAGATGAATCTATTGGCTTAGATTTCATATTTTTTTTGGGGCAGGCAGCAAAATCAGGATGAAAGCACGCTAGTCCAGCCTGAAGAAAGTGATTTAGGTGTGGTTCCAGATGAAGATGAAGACCGTTTTTGGATTTCAGATGATGTGCCAGGTGGTCCTATTTTGCATTGCCCTTTCATGATGAGGTTAATTCAATATTGCATCGCATGCTAAAATCCTCTGCACTGCAGTGGACCCGAAGAATTCCCTGGATAGTTCATCAGAGAAAGATGCTCCACCAAATTACTTTGTGAAGCCTCCTGCCAATCTAGTTGTTCTGGAAGGTGATTGTTTAGATGCTTCTGATGCAGCTGGAGAATTGGAGTCGTATCTGGTATAAAAGTCGGCAACATCTCCTAATGCATTGATGCCTTAAAAAGTTAAATGCTTTGACACCTTCTTGTGGCCATTTTCCTTGCAGTTGGCCAGCAGTGAACTTTTTCGGGACTTTATCCTCTTAGATCCATGCGATGCTGTCACAGTCAATACGTTCCTAAAGGCAGATGTTGTTGGCAATGGGCAGAGCCTAGGAATCAAGATCAATTCAACTCGCAAGAGCTTTCAATCCCCAATTGGCCGCTCTGGGGGTGGTGCACATAGGTCATCTGCTGGAAAGAGGCAGAACAATTTGGACCAATCCACTCCTATTGGTTGCAAAATCGGAGTTAGTAGTTGTGATGGGGGGCTAGATCCTCTTGCTCCTGATGACTTTATAAACTCCCAAAATGAGTTTGGCATGGATAACGATGATGCAGGACCTGCAGACTTTGGTTGTGAAGATAATGATGACGACGATGACAATGACGACCCATGGAAGCCTCTAAATCCCCATGAACCTGGGAATCTGAAAGTGAAACCTTTCAAAAGAGGTCTTGAAAACACATATCTTTTGGTTGATTACTTCCTCATTTTCTCATGTTGCTGAATTTTCCAGCTCTGTTTTCCTTTTTTGTTAATCAGTAAAAGCCTGCAGAAAGCCTTCCAGTAGTTCTTCGAGGAAAGTCTCTCTAGTGGATGAATTCCCTCTTGCAAGAAGACATGGTACTATTAGTCCAGAATTCACCCATATGTGGGAAAATCAAAACACCCATGAAAGGCAGCACGGGACCCAATCCCCCCCATTGTTTGAAAAGGTAATGTATTCTTATCCTCATCTTGTAGTTTTGGGTCGGATCACTGAATGTTATGTATGTTTTCATTGCAGCTAAGACAGTCGCTGATAGATGGAATTTGTGGAACTTCAAATGTTTTTGGTAGTTTTGATGACATGAACGAAGATCAGGGACATGATGATGGAGTTCCTGATTTTGATGAAGTTGATGCGGACATGCCAGAGAATGTGCATGTGACCGAAATGGATGAAGATGCACCATTTCCTGATAAGGTAGGTCGACTAGTGATAGTCCATATTGTGAAGTTTATGGGTGCAAAGTCCTAAACCTTTTGTGCTACCTGGTTAGCATGATGATTATGTTCATCTGGAGACCGATGAGGCTTTTGGAGATGAAGTTGCGGTGTCTAATGCAAATTTAGAAGACCTCTGTCGTTCTCACCTAGTAAGTCTAGCTTTGCCACTCTCGCTTAGCAAGTATTATTTCTGCTGAAACTATAGTGCTTGTGGCACATATGGCTTGTCAATTCAACACTTATAGGAAGTAATTGGAGCTTTTTCATCGCCATCTGCATGAGTGTTGGTGACCTGTTCACTTTTTAGTGGACTACTATTAAGCTATTCCCTCTTTTGCCACCAGCTGGACTTTGCAGTTACTGTAGGACTTTTAAGAGGATTTTGTGCATATGAATCAATTTGTATCTGTGAATGTTCCATCTGATTCTTGTAGCATATATGCGGTCTCTCAGTTTTTTATTTTTTGGAGTTATTGTTTGACATTTCGTTAGATCTTAATCTCCACTACATATATACCCTAGAATTTTCCTTTCAGTTTGAGAGAATACTTCTATCTTGTTTCTCACCATTGTGAAGTTTTGCTGTATGTAAAATTTTTGCTTTTCCTACAACTTCAATCTCTGCCTATGCCCTGTGTGATGCAATAATAGTTATGTGAGAAAATGAAAGAAGAGATTGCCTTCTATGCCATATCTGATAGAGTGTTAATCCGTTTTCTGCTTGTAGGATGCTCTCCTTACCAGTATAGCTGAAAGTGAGAAACAGACTGAATTGGCTGCACGAGTTTCTACATGGAAACAAAAAATTGAGGACAACTTGGAAGAGCAAGTAAATATATCTAGCTCCTTTCACTTGGATGAAACGAACTACTCTTGCTTAATCTTATTACTCAAGTCGATGGTCCTGTTTTCCTGGCTCTTTGACTTTCAGAAATTTCATTTGCTGACAGGATTCTCGCCCTCCATTTGACATTCACGAATACAGTGAAAAAATCCTTGTCAAACTTTCTGTAGAAGCAGATCAACGAAATGCCATGTCCTTTGCTGATATCGTGCAGGGCCAAGAGAAGCATGATGTGGCTCGAACCTTCTCTGCGCTTCTTCAATTGGTAATTTCTTTATCATGTTAATTTCTTTATTATGTTGGCACTTGTCTGTCTGCTAGCCAATTTATGTTAGTCAATAATGTAAAATCACACTCACTCAGATGACTTTGAAGATTGCTAAGATCTCAAGCTTCATCACATGCTTATTATTTACTTCAGGTGAACAATGGAGATGTTGATTTGGAGCGGAGTGACATCCGTGAATCTTTCTGTTACACTGCTGTGAATCCTTTCCACGTTCGTCTAATTGGCAATAAGACAAGAGAGAGGGGAATACATATCAAGAAGAGGATGAGATCTCCCATAAAACACGCTCGAAAAGGTGGTGGGAACAAACCGGTCAGAGAGAGGGAGAAGTCTCCTGCCAATTCTCTTTCGAAGCCCAGGTCAAGGGCATTATCGTCACAACCTCATTCTAAGTTCCCTATTAAGGTTGCGAAAGCAGGCGGTGTGAGGTGCACTCCTGACAGCAAAAGGAGAAGGAGATCGCGATTCGTAGAGCCTGTCGATTTACACCCTGCTGGTTGACATGAACCTCATGGTGTGCCACGGGTATGTATCCTTTTTCTGGACAATTGGGGCAAGTGGCTGTACAGCTCGAGAGCAAATAAGATTGGGACCTCATCCGTTTTAGTCTGATACTCTTAACAGAATGTAGGCATCGGTAATTTCTGTTACCGTCTAATTTATTATAAAGCCAAGTGTAATTGGTCAACAAGCATTGTAACATAGATGGTAATGTGATTAGTGTCATATTCCTTCCCCACCAAAGAAACGTGATCGTCTGAATCACAGCTTCTTGGGGCCATGTAACACCACCTTTCTGTAAAGCTTCCATTCTTTTATCTAACATGTTGGCCGGAGTTCTTGCGCAACTCAATTTCCTTTTCCCTTTCTAAACTTATCGTAAGATGGTGACTTGCATGAACGGCTTGATGCCGGTACTTTTTGCCAATCACCTGCACTGTTCACTAGGATCAGGTAATCATAAGCAGGGGTACGCAGCCAGGCCGGTTCGGCCTAGGAATCTGCCTGGTCTATCTGGTCCTAGGGAGAGAAACAGTGCATTCACCAATCATCTAAAGAACTCGGGACCAACCTGCTGGTTCAGGTTGGAATCAATGCCCATGACATCGCTTCCACGTTCCGCCTCGAACGACAACCGTTTTCGCCCTCAATCGTAAGAACAGCCCATATTGCTGCCAATCAGCAGATCGTTTTGAGGAGTGGGTACAAACTTTGGGTATGGGTTTGGGTTTGGGTTTGGGTTTGGGTTTGGTTGACTCACTCCAAGAACTCCTTGCCCCCAAGTCAAGTGAAGGAGAGAATGGTGCAGGTAAGAGTGACAACCAAAAGAAGAACAGTGACCCAGAGAAGTCCAAAAGCCAAAAACCGCGTCGGACAACAGTGACGAAGAGGGAGGGAGCAGCGTGAGTGGAATATCCTGCTGTGGCATTATTAATATTAGGTGGGTCTTCGTCTACTTCAATTTTTGCGCGTCGTATTGTTGGTTTCCTAAGATTGTTCCCCTGCATTTTCTATGCTTTTGGCTGACTCTTGACTCTAATAATCTCTGCATACTGTATTCTAACACTATAACCACGTTCGATGGACTCGTTGTGTGGTCAATAATAAGACTGATCACATGAAACTTGCTGTTTAGTGCTGGACATAGTACCCGATAGTGGTTTTTTTCTTTATCTAGCTCGAAGGTCGTTGCGTCCAGTTAGGGAGTTTGGGTCGCGCGGTGCGATAGGGTCTTAGTCAGAAACGATCGGAAACACTATCGATGCAGACCAGAGGCGGACTCGAGTCAACAGGGTAGGTGGGTCGGCGATGGCGGGTACCGTCGGTCTCCAATCATAAGCTCTGTGTTGATCGCGATTTCGGGAGTCGCGTGCCTTCGTTTCGTCATGTTCCAATCACGCGGGAAGTCCCTAGAGTTCTGACACCTTTTTCTCTCTTTTGGATCCAGAAGTTTTGGGAATAATCGTCCGAAAAGTCCTAAACCTATTATACGGCTGGCCAATTTAATCTTAAATATTTTAGTTATGCCAATTTAGTCATAAATATTTTGACAATTTGCCGAATTAATTCTATACCTTTTGAAGATTTTCGAATTTAGTCTTTAAATCTAGTATTTTGGACATTTGGCCAAAAGGACTACATCGGCAAATTGTCAAAAGGATTATGACTAAATTAGTAAATCATCAAAATGTTTAGGATCAAATTGGCACAATTAAAAGGTTTAAGATCGAATTGGTCCCCTCATGATTAGTTTAGAACTTTCTGGACAAAAATTTTCCTCCAAAGTTTACGATATCCCGATTACTTAAAAACGAAACCCTCTTAATTTTGGGGATTGGGAATTCCGAAATCAATCGATCCCACACGGATCAATCTTCTGCCATATATTTTTCCCCTTTTCTCCGCTATTTTGTCACTTTGAATCTCTTTTGGGTGCTTTTGTCGGTGAGGGAACGACGAAGACCCGGAAGACTTTGTACCGCCAGTGCAAAAGACGTGCTGCGCAAGAAAACGCAATTTCACGCGTCCAGCACACAGTTTTCATCTTATCTGCCCACTTGGTGAGTCAATGCATACGAATCACTCGCTCACTTCTTTTTCTTTCATTTTTTTTTTAATTTTCGGTGGGTTCCCTCCAGTGAGATCCCTCGAAAAAATTGCTTCTCTTTTTTTTTTTTTAATAATTGACTCATCTCGTTTCTCATTCTTTAAAGAGTTGATACCACGAAAAATCTCGAACTGATATAATTATGATAGATTTACCCCAAATTAATATTTTGATAACAAAAAATCCTACCTGGTAGACGTGTGATAAATTTACTCCGAATTAATTTTTTAACACAGAAAACTCCAAACCGGTATATTTGTAACAAATTTACCCCCCACTAAATTGAATTGATATAAAAAAAATCACAAATTAGTACACCTAGGAAAAACGGAGGGTAAAACCCTAAACTGTTATATTCGTTAACTGTCATGTGTCATTTAATTAAGCAATTTGACAGTAAAATTTAACGGAAACTAACGGAGGGTAAATTTATCATTGATATATCAGTTTGGGTTTTTTGATTATCAAAAAATTAGTTTGGAGTGAATTTGTTACGGGCGTACCAGTTTGGGGTTTTTCATATTAATAACCCTTTCTTTAAATTAATCTCTGCGTTCCGGCGCGGCTTCAATTACGGCGTCAAATTAAAATTAATTAATTTCGAGGTGGTAAATTAAACAATTGCGTGTAGCTTCCACGACTCCAGAAAAACGCCAACGCCGCTCCGTTCCGACGCGCCGGTCAATCCCAATCCCCCCGCCTCGAATCTTTTCATGATCCGCCAAGAATCCCCCGTGCCCTTTTGCTCAACGCCCGACGCCCGTTTTGCTTTGACTGGGGATATTTTTACTCGGACTCGGACTCGGACTCGGACCCGGACTCGGACTCTGGGTCGGTCTCGGATAGGAACGGGGAAGGGGTGGTGGGGGCGACACGGTAATTTCGCGGAACCCGAGGATCCCGCGTCAACCGTGGCGTCTCAAGAGGGGACCGCGGAAAACCCTGGGGAAGCTCGTCTTCTTCTTCTCCTTCTTCTTCTTCGTCCCTCCGCGCACCTCCGAAACCTTCACGAACTTTCCCCATCTCTCTCTCTCTCTCTCTCTCTCTCTCTCTCAGCCTCCTACTATAATCCTCCTCCTCCCCCGAGTGCAGACACACACAGGCACAGGCACAGACCAACCTCCGCTGTCCCTCTCTCCCTCCCTCTCTCTCTCTAACCGACTGGTTGGTGACTGCAACGCCATGGGCGACGGCGGC
Source organism: Syzygium jambos (assembly GCA_031216235.1). Lineage (NCBI taxonomy): Eukaryota > Viridiplantae > Streptophyta > Magnoliopsida > Myrtales > Myrtaceae > Syzygium > Syzygium jambos. The sequence continues at coordinate 34,206,770 of CM062227.1, read as the reverse complement.
GGCTACGGCGACGGAGCCGGCTACGACGGCGGAGACGGCGACGGCTACTCCCGCCCCTACGGGCCGCAGAGGTCCTACGCCCTCAGCGGCAGGATCATGCTCGCCGCCATCATCGTCCTCTTCTTCGTCGTCGTCATCATGGTCTCCCTCCACCTCTACGCCCGCTGGTTCCTCCTCCGCCGCCGCCAGCGCCGCCTCTTCCTCCGCCGCAACCGCCTCAACCGCCGCACCCACATCGTCCTCTACTCCGACTTCGCCGGCCCCTCCCCCTCCGCCTCCCGCGGCCTCGACCCCGCCGTCCTCAAGTCCCTCCCCGTCTTCACCTTCTCCTCCGGCCCCGCCGCCGCCCCCGGGGCCGTCGGCGGCGGCGGCGAGGGGGCGGCGGCGGAGTGCGCCGTGTGCCTGTCGGAGTTCGAGGACGGCGAGGCGGCGCGGCTGCTCCCCAAGTGCAAGCACTCGTTCCACGTCGACTGCATCGACATGTGGTTCCACTCTCACTCCACCTGCCCCCTCTGCCGCTCTCCGGTCGAGCCGGTCGCCGAGGAATTCGTCGCCGTCGCCGTCGCCGGGCCTGACCGGGCCGAGGCCGGCACGAGCTCGGGCCTGTGCTCCTCGTGCCAGCACGAGGAGGCGCCGGGGACGGCGGCGCCTTCCTCCTCGTCGGCGCACGCCCCGCCCCTCTCCGGGCGGAGGAAGCCGCCGGAGCTGGCCGGATTCTCCATCGAGGTGCCACGGTGCGCCGGTCCAGAGGACGAGCCGAGGTGCGACACGCCGGCGAGCCGGCTCAGGTCGCCGGTGAGCCGGATGCTGTCGTTCACGAGGATCCTGAGCAGGGAGAGGTTCGGGGGGATCCTCTCGCCGTCGGCGGCGGGGACGAGCTCGGCGAGTTGCGGGCCTCCGGCGAGCGAGGCGGACGTGGAGCGAGGATTGTCGACGGCGGGGAGAGGTGGCGATGCTCAGTAAAGCCCGGCGCCCTGGGGCGAGTCGGGACGGTGCTGACGTGGCGACATTCTGCCGTATGGGAAAGAAGGTAAAAAAAAAAAAAGAAAGAAAGACGTTCGGCGTTCGGCGTTTAGCGTGTCAGAGAGTCAAAAAAGCTCCGAGGCGTAGGTGGGACTCCCCGTCGGTCGGACCAAGCCGCGGACACGTGGCAGTCTGGCGAGGGCTCGTGGGTTGCTCGCATTCGCAGCCCTCTGTTGACCACCCCCCTCCACAGAAGTTTGACCTGTGCATAGAGAATCGGATTTATTCAGAAGTCTATTTTGTCCATTTAATCTTCGCTTTTTTGTTTTTATTTTTAGGCTTGGGAATTAGTTCATTTCATTCGAGAGGGGGGTAATTTGTTTTGTAAAAACATTGTTGCATCCTCCGCAAATTGGCAAGTTATAGGAAAAAAATATGGTTACATATTTTATCAATCTCATGATGCGTTGTTGATGCAAATTTTAATTCCTAATTATTGGTGGGACCTAAGATTAGCTGCTAATTTGGCTCTGATTAATTGATCGAGTATTAGTCTACTTTTGCACCATGTATGATTGTATCTCTCCACGGACACGGTTAAAGACATCCCACACAACCGAGCCATCGTCACGATACCGACCTCACGGTGATAGCCCGACCTCGCTGTCGACGCCCTCGTCGCTCTTTGCCCCTTTCCTCGATCTTTGTTTGTGATGAGCATGAGGCGGCCCTCGTGAGCTAGCCATGCAAGGTCTGTAGCAAGCTCAGTCCGAGAGGCTATGGCTGCGGATTAACGCTAGACCCAAAAATTGGACCGAACGTAAAGAAGTTAATGGCCGAAATTAGGTAATGACACTATACTTAACGCGTAAGTCCCATTCGATATAATGCCTAATAGCTCATCAATTGTAAAGGTCCTATCGATATGATTGGCCTAGAAAGCACATCAATGGAATGTCTGATCATGAGTTTAAATGGACATGGTTTAAGTGAAATTTATAACATTATGATTGCCTCGAAACATGAAAGCATACCGGATGATAATTCCGGTATATTTTCATAAATTCTCAAAAGGAAAATAATTTAAAACAGTGACTGTATTTTTTCAGAAAGAGACGAAAATTGAGAGAGTTACTGAACTAGAAATGTCGATAATAAATAGCGAATCCCTTTTGTGAACAAACATACCGTTTCGAAAGGACACAACTATTCATCCTTTTAATTGTAAATTCGAAATTAAAAAAAATAACTGCAACTCACATCTTCTTCTTAATTTGTAAAATAATCGCAAAATAACTATCGCTCACATCTTTTCGATCGGAGACAAGGATAAGGCATCTTTGAATTGTTTTACAAATGAACTTTCAACATGGTCAACGAAATTGAGATGATAGAAATGAAAGAGCATTTGCAATGATAATTAATCTCTATTATCTGTGCGATTTAGTCTTCTAAATTTAAATATGGCAATCAAATTATTTTTATTTTGTCTATTCAGGCAATGACGGAGAATAAACATGTAATGTTAGTCAGGTGCCAAATGACAGCCATATCAGTAAAATCAAGAAGACAAACATGGGGCGAGGTAGAGAGATACGGAGGAGCGAGGGGCATCATTGCCAAATGCAACCGTTGCCAAGGGTTGCTCGACCTGCACCAGGATTTCACGACACCTCGACAAGGTTCGTGCAACCATCACAAGCAAAAAGGAGAGGGTCATGGAACCCTCCCCACTGCCATCGGGGATGGTTGCGAGACCCTCGGTTTTTAGGGGAGAGGGTCATGCGACCTTTGCTAGAGTGTGACTAAAGCCAAGTGACCCTTGCTAGCCGTCATAAGGGCGACTCGCAAGGGATGACAACGCTTAATCTTGACACTCATTTGGCATGTCAACACACTAAATTCATTTTGTGTCATGTTAGCGATACACATACAATAAAAAAGAAAGTGGTTTTAATCTTGCATACAATCAAACTTGGAGCGATTAAGCTTCACTCGACTCCTCTCTTGTCGCAAGTCGCAAGAGCTCCTTTTACAATGCGATCTTCATGTGGTTCTGGGGTCTTTTGGACTTTTTGTAAGATAAGAAGATACAAGCAGATCAATGAACTTCATTAGATTCGTTTCTTGTAATATGGCTATCATAATACATGCCTTACCTTATATATTGATAAAGTTTACACTCTTGTTGATTCTTAATAATCCATTCCTATTCCTCACAAAGTTTGGAGCCTTTGGCAAAGGTTTGGATATATCCATTTTAAAGGATCAAAAACCCTTCAGGGAAACTTTACCATTACTATCTAAGTAAGGTGAAGGCCCAAACCTATTTAATCAATTCAGATGAGCAGAATTAGCGATCTATTTCAAAAAGAGAATCGATGGATGTTTTTAATCCATTCCATTGTACCGATAGATGGATGGTTCGCGCTCGAAATTTCTTGTATAGCTAGAAACTTATTACATCGATGGTTTTCGTAATACGAATTCTTGTTCAAACCAAGAGCTTCCATAATCAGAATCCCTGTTTCGAAATGGAAATCTCACGTTCAAGTTGACCTAAAATCAATTACATCATCATCTCCATGCACGTGAGGACGTGGGTAAGTTTCAGAATTCCCCCATGGCGTTCATGATCTTCTGTACCCAAAAAAGAGGAAAAGGGTAGCGATTCCTTGCCCGTGACCCGTCGTCAAGTAGCAATTAGATGAGCCAGCATATGGCATTCACATGGCGCTCGTGCACTCTTGCTTGCCCTGCACTAAATGGGATATGGTCCCAATCATTGCTAATTCCAACTTCAAATCGACTTCTATCGCGCCTGTCACGAGCCTTTGTCCACATTAAACCTGCCAAAAATATGTTACAAACTCATTTATTAACCCATATTTGATGACCGAGTTGTCATATGAGTTAGTAATATTCAGTAAATGTTTTTAGAATGGTAATACGGATGTTAAATGGGTTTACTGTTTATTTAGACAAAATTCACCCCTATGACTCTTTCTCATCCTCATTCGATCTTGCACTCGCTCGCTCCGCGCTCTCACCTCAGTTGAATATGAATTTTCCTAAATTTGATTAAATATAAGTGTTTTAGCAATATAAGTCAAAATAGATTAAATAGATCAATTTGGGTCGGACCATTTTCGACCCAACCCGACTATTTGATGGGTCTAGTCCGCAAATAGATTCATTCTAAAAGTCAAAACGGATTAGTGATTTTGAGGCATTTCAAAGAAGACTTTGATAGCGACCAAAAACTAAAGTAGACTTTGATAGGGAAAAAAAGGAAGTGCAGAATTTCGAAAATCCAGCAATGTGTCAAAGCCAAAAACAGATTAGAAGTGCAAAAAGTTTGTTTGCCGATGAACTCCTAAGCTAACTTTATGGGGGGGTGCAACTGCAAGGTCAGGGCCGGTCCACGAGGAAAGATGCTTAGTTTTCGCCGGATCCAATACATCACGTGAACAATCTGATCTGGATTAGTCAAAGAAATGGGCATGTGCACAGAGTATGGAGTTTGACGGGAATGGTGGCTCCGGAGTTAGATAGGCCACAGATTCGGTTTAGTTCTTTTGGCGCACCGTTATGGTACGCTCTTGCAGTAGACATGATCAATAGATAAGCCGTATCACGCTTGAAAGTTTCTATTTGGCTCCGATCACGATCGAAATGTAAATTAGTTTTTCCCTCACAAAATGGGCGGCCAAGACCCGAGAAGGAATTGCTCTACCTCGCTCGAATTGTACTTCGAGTGCGGTGGGTCTAGGCTGGTGGGCGGGACATTGAGCTCGTAAGCAGGTCTACTACTTGCACAAGTTGATTGCTCGCTCAAATAAAAGTGTAGTTCTCATGGACAGTGCACGATCATTATGGATGGAATTAAAGTAGAACACTTTTCGGTAAGTGTAAGGTTCAAGGACGGACTAATCCCATACTCAATCAGACAAGGGCGAGAAGTGATTGCTAGGACGAGAGAGGTCGGACAGGCTATTGTAATGGCGAAGGAAGCAAAACTAGATCAAACCACACACTAAATGAGGAGAGCATTGCTAGGCAATTCGAATCAACAATGACGAGTACATCAATTCTTTAAGTGACGGAGCTTGTGATATTTCAAGTCCCACGTTGGTTGGGAAATGCTTTTTTTGTTATAGATTCATAAGTCAACACTTACCTCCAATTGATTATCACCTTGCGTGGTTATTCAGAGTACTCCTTTTGAGAGCTTGACTCACGTGAAGCGGACTGGGTCATTACAGATGATATCAAATTACGATCACGCGAAACGAGCCGGGTCATCGTTGCTAGCATATGAATGTTAGCACCCTAACTCTCTCTTCTTACCTTCGCCAGCATTCCCAAGTCAAAAAGAGTTGCAATTTCTGCTCCTTTTTCCCCCCCTTTCGGTTTATCCCCAAACTTTCTCTGGTCTCGGCCTTGGGAGCTCAGAAGAGAAGCACCTCTCATCACCCCCAAAACTGAAATGAAAAACGCAGTAGAAAGAGGACAGGACAAACAAAATACAGACCCAGATGACCAAACCTCGGATCACAATCCTCCACATATCAACCCGCTGGTGTAGTTGCGGCGCAGCGTACATCTGACTCGGGAGCTCACGTGCGTTCTAATCCACTTGCTAATGTGCATTACTGGGACTAAACTCCCGTTGCATCACGCATTACGAAGTTATAAATGCACACGGAAGCTGTTTCGTATAAGCCTGAAACCTTTCGTACAAAGCTTGCGTCTCCATCAAAATCTCTCTTCCTTTTTCGTACAAATGGGAAGAGCTTACGGCGGGCCGAGCCTCCCCCCCTCCGTCCTCCTAATAATGTAATCCACGAGCATTTTGCGCAGGTTCGGCGTTCCCGTCGTCCCCACTTGCGACCAAAAAAGAGAGGCGCAATGAATAAATGGAGTCACGGCACCGAGAATTGAAGGACTTAGAAAATAAGACAAAAACATAAAGGACAAATGCAATAAGAAATCATAAATTATGCCGACCGTGACACGTTTCCTCTAAAATGTCTCAAACTTTTATCCGTACGACACATTTACCTTTCGTCAAAATTATGTCAATGAGAACTATTAAAAATCTACTTAGATGTCGACATGGTGCTCACGTGATTTAAATGAAATAAAAATCATTTTATTTTGGCTGAAAAATCATCTGGCAAAATCTTATCGGAGGGTGTAAATATATCATATAAGTATAAGTTTGGAATTTTTTTATGCCACAACAAAAAATTCAAGATAAATGGATCATGGTACGATTAATTTGGGTTTTTTTTATGGCCTTTTTTCCCAAATATAAAAAGAAATGCTAAGTATATGGAAAGCATTTACTAGGGTTTCCCAACACCAACGGCCCTTCCCACCTTGAGCCCCTTAAGACCAAATAAAAATAACTGCAAAAGCAAGTCCCCCCACCACTACTTCTACTTCTTCTTCATCTTCTTCTTCATCTTCGTCACTCTATACAGCCTGCTCCCTCTGCTCGTCAAGGGGAGCAACACCAGCCCAGAAACGCCGCAGCAGCACGGCGGAAGCACCACCACCACCACCACACAAATGTCGACGAAGTCTCCAATCTTCCCCATTCCGGAGCCCCAGCACTTCAGCGACTACGGCTTCGACCCTCAGCTCGACTTCTTCCAGGTCCCCTTTTCTGACTGGCTCGTTTCTCTCGGCAAAATGCTCAGCTCTCATGTCCGAACTTCGTGCAGGTTTTGGGCGAAGCGAGGAGGCACAAGCGAGACGCGGCCGCCGCGAGGCCCATCGATTCCATCCACTTCAAGCTCCAGAAGCCTATCTCCAAGGATGACCACCACCACCACCACAAATCCAAGAGGCCTTCGTCGTCGTCCTCGTCCTTCCACAAGTTCAAGAACAAGACCCGGTGGTGGAGGAACGCGCTCCTCTTCTTCAAGCGGTGGGCCCACCAGCAGCAGCAGTGCGACCGCATCGAGGACCCGCACCGCGCCGTGCCCAGGCCCCCCTTCCGGGGCTCCGCGTCCGGGCCCGTGTACCTGGCCGAGAGCAGGAGCGTGCCCCCCGGGACGCCGTACCGGACGGCGAGCAGGCCGTCGTCGGGGCCGCTCGCGGGGACGCTGACGCCGGCGAGGAAGGGGGACGTGGAGGTGCCGTACGTGAGCCTCCGGGAGCTCAACACGGAGCCGCCGCCGCCGCCGAGGACCTCCACCTCCTCCGCATTCCCCATTTACCTGGTCACTTGAGCTCCTTCTGCCCCCACCCCCCACTCCCGTTCGACTCTGAAAAGGAGGAAAGGCTTTTCATCCTCCTCCTTTTCGTGTTTGCTGCCAACTTCTTTTCACTTTTCGTTTTCACTTCTTTTTAGAACAGTGAAACTGGCGAACCTCGTGCATTGACCCAGTCAGCTCGCGAAATCTCGACTTTTTTTTTTTGCACCCTTTTTCTGATCACGTTTCGGTGCGCAAGAACGCGCAAATCAATGTGATGGCATTAGCACGAACGATGTACAAGACAATAAATTTAAGAAAAACATATGCTCGGAGGATTTCTATTTAATGCTTGTAATAGGATCGGCAGGTTCGCGTTCATCGTTCGTATGGTCCATTCACGCGGTACCTACCCGACCCTCGTGCGAGACGGATCGTCGATCTTCTCCATCTCGTCACGCCGCGTGCCCTCGGCGATCGAACCGAGCCCGTTAGATTCGTACTGGAAAACTGGGCAGTAGTTTTCGTGGCACCACGTGATCTCTCCTGTTAATGGATGTGAACGGACATGGGATCTACCAAACCGCCTGCTCAAAAGCCTTTCGCTATAGATGCTGAGTGGATCGTGTTCGCATATTCGATTAAAACGTAAGTGCCGACTGAAGTCTAAATTGAGAGATCGGAGTGACCTTTTTAGCTCCTTGCGCATGCGATAATGTCGATCGGGTGCGGAGCCCAAGTGCTAGTGGTGCAATGCGCAAGTGGGGGAGGAGGGAGGAGGGGGGGCCAAAGGGCTATACTCCGTAGACGCAACGGCACTTTGGGAACCAAATCACGTTGCGGATCTCGACGTGATCTACGCCAAAGCGGAGCGCGAGTGTTGGAGGGCAAATTCTTGCGTGAACTAGTTACGTGGGTGGACCGGGGGAGTCCCGTCTATTGATTTTTATGAATATAGTGGGGAGCTTAAGACAATCGATAGGTCTCCGTCGCGATTCGTGGTGTCTACCCACGTGAATCGGATTTATGCAAGTAGCGAGAGATGGGAATGCTCTAGGGTAAAGCTACCCCCGAGGGACCATGATGGGTTGCACGGGGAAATTCGCATGATTCGGCGATCGATATGCTTGGGGTCTATTGTTTTTTTTCTTTTTGGTCCCACACATCTCTTTTATGTACAAGCGTGTATGTTGCTCACGGGGATCGAATCCCGGACCCGATACTCTCCGGCCCCACCCACCCCAGATCCATTTACGAGCGGGCTGCAAACCCGTTGCCACTCAAGGTCTATGTTCAAAACATTGCCAAAAGGAGAGACCATCGACCCCACGTCGAAGGTCGGTCCACTGCATCGATACACGATGGTCAAGTGGACCAATAAAACGGCGAACTCGGTAGACCTGCGAATCAAATATTTTATAACTGGTCGCCCCCTCTCATCCTTTTATGAGGCCAGAGAGAGAGAGAGAGAGAGAGAGAGAGAAAGCATGCATGTTAATAACATAACTGAGGAGGAAGCCTCCAAAAACAAGAAGCGGCCGCTCCATGTGCAGGTTTTGTGCGAGTTAGGTCCGGCAATTGGCTCTTGCTTGAGCGGTCATCTTCTCGATCGTTTTCTCACTCGCTCCCCTCCAACGTTCGCTCTGTCAGTTGAACATGGCGGCTCCCGCTCCCGTTGATAGCTACCCCTCCCTGTCCCTGTCTCTGTCTCTGTCTATGTCATCCATTTGTCCTGATGTGCGCGACCGAGTTTGGAAGCCAAACTCAAAGCTCGTAATCAATCCATATAAACGCGCGCCTCCACCGTGCTAGCAGTAAGTCCAACTGCCCAAAATTTGGGAAAGAGAAGCGAAATAGAGAGTCCCGTCGACTTGCAGTCGAGATTATCATTTGGACGACGACCTATATCATACAGGGAGTGTCCTGGAGATAATCAAATCATTCGTTGAATTTATGCAAGGGCCATTTGATTTCCGTGGATGCATCATTTCTCTCGGAAAAATCTAGAAACGCATGCCTTGCCTATATCTATTTCTTTATGTTACGTTTGGTTGTCCGGATTTCTAAATAGGATAGGATAAGAAATTTTGGGATTTCTTCATATCCTATCCACCGTTTGATGGACTACGGATTTAAAGTCAGATTGGATAATTTTTTTTTTTGCTATTTACGGATCCGGAGGAGTTGGTGAAGGAAAAAAAATCGAGAAATTTCTTTAGTGAAAGCGCACAAGGTATGCGGATTAAGATGACGGCGAGTGGAGCGTAGGATTTCTGGAAAAATAGGCATTAAAAATCTTATTTAGGTCTATCTCACCCCCCTCTTGAATTTTTTTATCCGGTTTATATCTGACCTTATTCTATCCTGGACCACCACCAAATACAGGATAGGATAAAATATATTCTATCATGGTTTTTGTTCGGTCGACCAAACGCAACCTTAATGTATGGAAGGATTTTGAACGGCTTCGGCAGATCCAATGTTCAAATCACAACATTTACTGCTCGGAATAACATATTGCCGCTCTATCGCCTTTTGAGCGAAGCCTTTCCCGATGTATGGATTGGCGAGACGGTTAGCATGCATTCATGGGATTCAGCCGAGCTCGAGCTGATGGTTTCGAGGCATCGCATATTCTTCTTGGTATTCTTGGTTAATTGATGCGAGTTCAAATTCTTTAATGCCATTCCCTAAATACACTCACTCCTACATCTCATGGGTCGTGATTTTGGGGTTTTGTGCAACTTTATTACTCGGAGAATGAACATTCTTGATGACGTGGCATTTAAAAGAAATCACATTAATCGAGGCGGGAGCGGCACTGGATGACTTTTTGGAGCGTTCGGATGGACACAAATTCAATAGCCAAAACAAAAATTCAACCGTGCGTGGTCAATGGGTAGGTATTTTTTTATGTCAGAACGTGAAAAAGAGTCCGAGGTTGGAGTGAAGCACACTGATTTTGACTGCCTAGGATAAAGAGATCCTTCTAACTTCCCCGCGGAATTAAACCAAGCTGTTTCAATAGTGAACAAGCATGCAACTTTCAGGCTTCGAGATTTATCCGAGCAAAAAAGTTGTCCCACACGGGCAAAGCGCACTCAACTTGCCTGAAGTGACAAACATGGTCGTCTCAAGACTATGCATTGGATTGGACAAGGGACTGAACCGGGCCTGGACATATATTATGGGAAAATTGTGGACCTAATTTGGCCTCGTGGGCCAAGACCAAATCATTATATTGTTGCCCATTAAGTGAAAGAGGACCTAATTGGGCCTCAGTGCAAAACGGAGAAGAAATTGGTAGACAAGAAGAAAGAAAAATTTCTCCTCTTCTGGTGGGAGAAAGGAAGGGATAATCCTCCTTCTAGTTCTAGGGAAAGGAAAGGGCATGTTGATTGGAAAAGGTACTAAAAGAATTTTAAATTTATTGTATCAGTACCAATTCAATCTTAAACATTTTCAATTGAATTAATTTAGCCATAAACCTTTTCAAATTGATACCAATTCAGTCCATTCAGTCAATTTAGGTCGAAGATCGCTAACGTGTACATCAACCGCCCTACATGGCACGGCCGACGTTAATGTAGATATTTTTTCAATAATTTTTTCTTTCTTTCTTTTTGCCTTCATTTTGTTCGACAACGGCTTGTTGACCCTTGCCCAGTGGCCAGCGAGGGCTTGCGTGGACTCGATACAGGCATGGATCAGGCGAATCTTGTTTATTGATATTACGAATCTCGTGCAGAGTTTACGGCAGTGAATATGTCTCAGTCATAATTCATCATCGTGTTTGTCAGTACGGACCGGATCTATGCAAGTAGCGAGAGAGGGGCATGCTTAAGGGTAAGCTGCCCCCGAGGGACCCTGACGTGTTGCACAAGAAATTCGCATGATCCGCCACTTGATATGCTTGGGATCCATGTCCAAACATTGCCAAAAGGAGAGGCCATCGACCCCACGTTGAAGGTCGGTCTTTTGCATTGGTACGCAATGGTCGACTAGACCGATAGAACGTCAAACTCGGTAGACCTACAAATCAAATAGTTTACGACTGATTGCCTCTTTCCATCTTTTGTTTTTTTCGATAGAGAGAGCATGCATGTGAAGGTTTGTGCGAGTTGGGTCCGGCAATTGGCTTGCTTGAGCAGCCATCTTCTCATCGTTTTCTCATTCAATCCCCTCCAACGTTCAATCTGTCAGTTGAACATGGGGCTTCGGCTCCCATTAATAGCAAGCCCCCTCTGTCTTTGTCTCTGCCATTCATTTGTCCTGATGTGCAAGATCGAGTTTGGAAGGCAAACTCAAGTCTTTGAATCGGTTCATATAAACGTGCACATCAACCGTACTAATTAGGACAAAAACTCAGAAGTTATAGTAAGTCCAACTGCCTCAGATATAACAATTAGGGAAAGAAGAAACGAAAATAAAGAGACCCATCGACTTGCACTCGACAATATCATCTAGACTATGGCTCATATTATATATAGAGTGTCATTCAAATAACCAAATCATTCATCGAATTTATGCAAGGGTCATTTGATTTTCGTGGATGCAACGTTCTCTTGGAAGGATCAAGAAACGCGTGCCTTGCCTTCTTCTAATTATTTAATATATGTAAGGGATTTGAATGGCTATGATAAATACAATATTCAAATCACAATATTTACTGTTCAGAATAATATATCTTGTTGGCCATGCTATCAATTTTTTACCAAAGCCTTACCCAATGTATGCATGGACAAGACAGTTTGCATGCAATCGTGAGATTCAGCCGAGCTGGAGCGGATGGCTTCGACATATCGCATCATTTTTCTTGATATTCTTGGTTAATTGATGCAAGTTCAAGTTCTTCAATGCCAATCCCTAAGCATTTCCATTGCTACATCTTGTGGCCCGTGATTTTGGGGCCTGGTGCAACTTTATCATTTTGAGAATGAATATTCTCGGTGGCGTAGCATTTAAAAGAAATCACATTAATTGAGATGGAAGCGGCTCTTGATGACTTTCCGGAGCGTCCGGACGGACATAAATCCAACAGGTTGGCCCGAAACAAAAATTATATCAAATATGGTTAATAGGTAGGTATTTTTATGTTGGAACGTGAAAGGGAAGAGTCAAGGTTGGAGTGTGGCACACTGACTTTAGCTGCCTAGGATAAAGAGATCCTTTTAACTTTTCCCGTCGAGACAAACCAAGTTGATTCAAATGGTGAAAAAGCAGGCAACTTTTAGGCTTTAACCCTTGTGTGTTTGATTAAGATTAGATTCCAAGCCCAAAATATCAAAGCAAACAATTGGTCCCAAGCGGGCAAGCACACTCAACTAGACTGAAGTTGTTGACACCTATTTTTTGATTTGCCCAAAATTAACAATGCAAAAATTTGGAAATTAATTTTTTTAATTCCTAAAACAAAGATATTTTTTTATCTAATTGCATTGCATATAGAAATTAGGCACATTTGCATCAATAGGATCTATTAGAGCATATTTTCTTAATAATTTTTTAAAAAAAATTTAAAAATATTATTAAAAAATTTAAAATATATAATAATAAAATTCAGATCGGGCTGGGCCGGCCCAACCTGACCCCTCTTCCTCTCCTCCCCCCCTCGGTCCGTACGGGGGCCTTCTCCCTAGTGGTGGCCACGGTTCGGAACCGGCCGGTTCCGGTTCGTGGCCACATGTGAACCGGAACCAGAACCGCCCTTAGCGATTCCGGTTCCGGTCCGGCCGGTTCCGATTCGTAATTTAAAAATTTTAAAAAGAAATTATGAAATAAAAAAATAAATAATTATAAAAATATGAAATAATGAATTATTCAATATAAATTATAATCAAAATGAAAATCTGATCAGTTCTTGGTCGGAGTCGGGAACCGAACCGGTAAGACCGATCTTTTAATTTTAGAACTAGTAACCGGACCGGCAAACCATAAAACCAGGAATCGGAAGGTCCGGTTTCGATTCTAGGAGGTCCAATGGAACCATTTGCTCTTAACTAGCAAAGGATCGTAGCCACAAAAGGCATACAACTTCACACGCTCATGGCTTGGCTTGCCTTGGATTTTATAAATAATCCATTTGATGGTCTCTTCATTCCCATTCGATGTGGGACTCTTGGCATTTGCATGAATACAAGCCAAGAGTCTCATATTGAAGGCGTTCAAGGCAAACCGAGAGTCCCATATCGAATGGGAATGAAGAGACCATCAAAGGAGTTGTTTATAAAACCCAAGTCAAGCCTTGTAATTAGAGTTCAATACACTCAAGCCAAACATTGCATTTGGAGATCAATGCACTTACAATGCATGGCAATTAGAGTTCAATTTGTTTTATAAAAAAAATTAAATAATGAATTTTTTATTATTATATTTTTTAAATATTTTGGAACCGGAACCGGAACCACCGGTGGTTCCGGTTCCAAAATTGTGAAACCGGAACGGGGCCCGTAGGCTACGGGCCGGTTCCGGTTCCGAACCGCGGGCCCGGTCAACGGGCCGGTTCCGGGTTTGACCGGGCCGGTTCCGGGCCAAAACCGGCCCGTGGCCACCTCTACGGGTTCTCCCCTTCTCTCCCTCCTTCGCACGATCGACGACCCAGCGTCTCCCTTTGCCCACGCACGGCCTGGCCATCTTTTACCTACCCTCAGGCACAACCCGGCCCCTCTCCCTCTTTCCCCTTCCCCTCCCCTGTTGCCATGGAAGAGAGATACAAAGGAGCATAACATCTCTCGTACACCGGCCTAAAATGGCCACAAATGTCAAGGACGCAGAGTAGGCTGGTGTAGGTGAGTTAATGGCAAATTAATAGATTAGAGGCCGGTGGCTGCTGACCATAAAAGGACCAAAGAAGAGAGAGAGAGAAGGGGACGGCCAGAATAAGGAAGAAAAATAGGGGAAGGGGTGTTCGGTGAGAAACAGTGAGAGAGAGAGACGCGGAGAGATTTAGAGCGACAACTAGGCAGGGAAAGGGTCTCCACTGGCAACCACCGCACCTCAACCTCAACTACCAATCCTCGCTGCCGAGCCGGGGACAGACTCGGCTAGAGAAAGAGAGAAAACAAAACAAAGAAGGAAAGGGAGAAAGAGAGAGATTGAGAGAGAAAGATTAGGTCTTTTGTTGGTGAGTAGAAGGACTAAGCCCTAGGAGCCTCCCCGTCGAGCCAGAGCCGGCAACAATCCTCTGAGTTGACACTTCCGACCAGTGAGTTCATTCGGTCTTGTTTTGCCTTGTTTTTTGTGCGTCGGTTGGCCAAGACTCGCGCCAGTTATTTCACGCGAATCCCGGCCCTTACCAATCCTTCCCCCGATCCATACTCATCGTCTGAAGTGAGTCGTGGCCGCTGGAGCAGGCTAGAGCCTCGAAACAGGTTGGAGTTCCCTGCTTTCAACCGTGAAGACCAATTGTTTGATGAAATGCCTTAATGAGGTGGTGTTGGTTTTGGTCACTGGCTGGCGAGCAGGTGGTCGGACAGCAAGTTAGGTGGCCTGAGAAGGCCTTGTGGTGGTTTATATATGCTGGAACTAGGCCGGAGTTGGCCTAAGTCTGCCGACGAGATGCCGAATCTCTCCTGGCCGACGTCCCCACGTGCTTGTACACGCAGGGGCCAACCCAAGCCCGGCTTGCAGACCGATCTGCCTGGTCTGTAGGCCATTTAGGGCTAGTTCGACTGGGTCGAATCGGCCCTATTTTGTCCTTTTCCAAATAGATCGGACCAGATGTGGTCTAGGACCCAGATTGACCCTGACCTGGGTCAATGCTTATGGATCGAATCCGTTGACTCGGGTTGGTTCAAACTCAATCCGGATCCACCGACCCAACCCAGGGTGAATATTATATTAATATTATATTATTTTAATTAAAATATATTTTTTATTTTTATTTTAAAATTAGGAAATAGTTTAGAAATTATTATTTTTAAATATTTTTCTAAATTATGTGAATTATTTGACTAATAATCATGTTTAAATCGAATAATCCTATAGGACTATATGGTAGTATTTTACAGGTTATTTGTACTACTGTTATATTATGCATGTTGTTTTTTAATTAAAATATAATTGCATTGATCGTAAAATTCTGCACGTGTCAATGAATCGTGTTGAACAAGTAATATAATGACAAGAAGAGTATCGTCCCACAGAGATTGATGATAATAAACCAATTAAATATTAAAAATAGACTAATTCTAAAATTTATCTAACAGATCAAAATATAATTGAGAACAAATAAAAATTGATAATTTTTAAAAAACGAAATTTTATAAACTAAAGGCAGATAATCAATTAGGTAAAACATGTTACAGCATCCGATTTCACCGTAACCACTAGATATGAATTTCGGATCATTATGCATACAAGAACAATATCAAGTATGTGATAGCGGAATTTCCTAATCTATTTACTATCCTATCTTTAGGTGTAGCAAACCTACTCAGTTTATCAATTCACTATATTTCTATGTGAATTTAAATAAACATAAGCGCATTAAAATCTGTGAATATTCTCGGTTTATAATGAATCTTTCGGACCACCTTATCACCGAAAGCTACACAAATAACATGGTATATTTCTATCCACATTTAATTTATGGTTATATATTATAAGGAGCAATTACATATTATTACTTCTCAGTTTCAAACATGCACATCAGATCATTCAAGTGGTGGCCAGTCACCTAAACGCATTAAACACAATAATATATAACTCACATGAATGAAATTATTTGCAAAGCATAAAAAACATGAAATTTGTATCATCATGGTTAGGCTACATCGTAACTCTAACAAAGAAAATTAGAACATAATAGAAAAAGAAACGAAAATAGAAATTAAATTAAACATCTTGAATCAAAGAACAAGAATTCTGTCACCACTTTTGTCTTCTCTTCAAAATACTTGAAAAACTCTCAGAACACTGAAAATAAAAAACGATATCTCTCTCAAAAACTCCATGTTCCCCCAAGTTATTCTATTTATATAATAACATTCAAGACTCCTCTCATAAGGTAATTACTTCTTTTTTTGCATAAAATTAGGAAATAAATTGCAGAATTCCCAATATGATATCCATCTTCTATCTCTTCTCTGTGTTGCATATTCCTTTCCTTCTTTTTGCCATATTTTCCTTATTTTCTCCATATCTCAATATTCTGCATAAACAAGGAAATATTAAGTAAATAAAAGGAAATCCAAATATATTCTAACAAATATTGCATTATTTATTACCTAAAGTAGATAAAATAACTCTATTTTTTAGAGTTATCATGCATCAATTGTCATGTTTTGAATGCTGTCGCCTTAGTTAGGGTTAGAGCCCTAGGCTACATATCTATCTTGATTGCTAATCGTTAATGATTATATATTCGTTTGATCACCTCACATGTTAGGAGATATGTCCTAAAATCAATCCAAACTACCTGACAAATATTTTCTGAAATGAACAGGATGAAAGGTACCAAAAAGGCACACTAATAACTCAATTAGTGTAATCAAGTCCCCGAACTCATTTAATTTCTGCTTCGTAGGAGTAGGATGATTCTCTCGTCATCTTACTTGGGTTTCTAATTAACCCACCTCAAACTGATTAGTGGCTATTCCTAAATAAAAATCACTTGCAGGTTAAAAATCCAAATCCTAAGTCACGATATGATACAGGTTTAGGAGATTCCGAGTTAAGTCCCAGATCTAGACTTAAAATATCAGACGTGACCCCATTTCTTCGAGAAAACAGGAGGTCCGTTGCGACAGAAGTGATAATGATGGTTGTCTCAAAACTATGTGTTGGATTGGACACGGGACTGAACTTGTTCTAGACATTTATTATGGAAAAATTGAGGACCAAATTGGACCTCATGTGCAAAACCGGGAAGAAATTGGAGAAAAAGAAAAAAAAAATTCTCCTCTTTTGGTGGAAGAAAGGAAGGGATATTTTCTCCTTGTAGGGATAGGAAAGGGCATGTGGATTCCTTCCACCCATGCATTTGCCTCACGAAGCTAATCCCAATAAATGGAGTGTAAACTTTTGCTTGGTCAGTAAAAGCAAGCAATTGAAAGTTTCCTCTTTGCCCCTTTGATTTTTATCGTTTTGCGTGGTTAGACAATCACATCGAGATAAATACTCCGTACCTTGTTCATTTCAATCGAAATAGTGTAGCACTCACGTCATATTGAGCTCATTGCACAGGCCTCACGAGATCAGGAAGTACTTATTTGGATTCGGATCTATCATATCAGGCTCCATTTTGGCCCGTTCACGTGCGGTATCGTGAATTAACGAAAGACGAAGGGCTTAAGCGGGACGGGGGATCACTGGGTCATGATGGATGGGGCCTCTCTAACATCTGCTGATCAAAAGGAAGTTGAGATCGAAATACAACTTTGCTTTGTGCTGATGCCTTGGCCTATCTGAGATTTCTTTGGCTTGATCTAGCCTCGAGCACTTAAGTAAGGTAAGACCTCCACTACTACAGAAAAGCAACCCAAAAAGGAAAAAGTCATGCGTGTCACACGTTCTTGTCGCTTTGTCTCCCATGTCCCCATCTCATGGAAGGCACTTTCCACTTGGCCATCCATCCAAATGACGAGCAATGCTAGATTTTCATAGTCTTTACAACTTTTGATAAATTTTCCCTAATTAGTTTCCGTTAAAATAAATTAATATCACGAAAAATCACAAATTGATTCACTTGTAATAAGTAGAGAGTAAAATCCCAAATCAGTATGCCCGTTAATTGCCACGTATTATTAAACTGAGTAATTTGATAGTAAAATTTAATAAAAATTAATAGAGGGTAAATTTATCATAGGCATACCAGTTTGGGATTTTCGATAGTCAAAAAATTAGTTTGAAATAAGTATGTCACAAATATACCGATTTGAGATTTTTTATGCTATCAACAATTTTACTAAACGTTGCAACATAAGAAAAGTGTAGCGCGATGATCAATCCAAAACACCCTGCAACTGAACCTAGACCTTCTCGCGCAGAATGAATATCGCCTGATTGCCGGCGACCGCCGAGTGACCTCGACGGCAAGGACCCGGCGATGGTGGCTCGTGATTGCACGCGACGAGAGGCAGCATCTGTCTTGCAGAAGAGAGTGGCTTTTGCAGTGGTCCGAACGATAATGAAGCCACGATAGCAACTTTGAGCGCATAAGATGTTGTCATGAGGACAAAGGTCACGTGCGCTCGGAATTTAACGTGATCCGGACGACCGAAGTGGGTCCTAGTCATTTTCCTTCTTGACCATCCACCCAAAGATTCCTCTCCACCATCTCCTCCATCTCATTCCTTCTTCGTAACACTTCGAAAAGCACAGCTTAAAGCACGAGAACTTCAAAGTTGAGGCTTCAGAGAGTGAGAGACGGAGAGATAGCGCTGGAGATGGAAGGCATAGAGCACAGCACCGTCGCCGTCAACGGCATCGCCATGCACGTGGCGATCAAGGGCCCGCCCGGCGGCCCCACCGTCCTCCTCCTCCACGGCTTCCCGGAGCTCTGGTACTCCTGGCGCCACCAGATGGCGGGCCTGGCCGCCCTCGGGTACCGGGCCGTGGCCCCGGATCTCCGCGGCTACGGCGACACCGACGCCCCCGCCTCGGCCTCGGCCTACACGGCCCTGAGCGTGGCGGGGGACCTGGTGGCCCTCCTGGACGCCGTGGCCAAGGGAGAGGAGAAGGTGTTCGTGGTGGGCCATGACTGGGGAGCGAGCGTGGCGTGGCACTTGTGCCTGTTCCGGCCGGACCGGGTGAAGGCGCTGGTGAACCTCAGCGTCCCCTTCGCCCCGCGCAACCCCGCCAGGAAGCCCCTGGAGGGCCTCAGGGCCGCCTATGGCGAAGACCACTACATCTGCAGATTCCAGGTTCTTTTCCTGCCAATTCAGTCTCTTCCGGGTGGTCTGCCCACATAACGCTAAGATTCATCCACCAAAATGGCCATATCACGTGACGCGAGAGATTAAAAATCATGTAATATATTAGGAAAAATTCGATCTTGTCGTATCTCAGTATTGTTCTCCTCGAAGTTGTGTGGTGTATGGGCGCATGGTTGTTGGATTTTGATAGACGTTGAGCTGTGTTTTCTGGGAAGACGGTGAGAGGAGGTGGTCTTATGTCGTTTTTTGCTCGGTGGTCGACATAATTTTGATGGTTTTCTTAGGATTTGGCTTCCCAGTCCTTTGTTTTTCTGTTCTGCTGATTGATTCGATCTGGTTTTCCTGGGAAATGCTGACCATGCTTCAAATTATTTCGAGCTCGTTATCAATTTTTATTGTCACTAATCACCTATTTGCTGTGAGCTCCTTATCATTTTTGTTGTCCTAATTACCAATCTGCGATGTCCATATATGAAAAACTGATCTAAACAAGCAAATTCTAACATTTGATATCCGAAATGGGACCACCACGCAAGATGAACCCACGAAGAGAAGGATAAAACTGAATCGAACGGAACCGATTTTAGATCAAAAGTTATTCGAAATCGTTTTCCCTGCTACTGGAAAAACAAGAGGTATTTTGCCTCCATGGCGAAGCAGGCCTGTTCTCCCTTTCCGTAGGTAAGTGATGTCTCATTGTGGTCTCTTTGTTAAATGTGTCGTGACTTTCGCTGCATTTGTTTAATGTTTGGTGTTGGTTAAAGGTAAAGCCTTTGTCTGCTTTCTTAATATTTAAACTGATTATCATAATCTGGTTAATCAGTCTTAAGAACTTATAACAGCATAAATGGATCGTTCCTTGCTCAAAAGTCCAAGAATGACTCGTTTTTCCGAGGATTCTTGCATCATCACGCCATGTATCATCTTTACCTTTTCCTAACTACAATGATAGAGCCAATGATGTCATGTCATTGCAATTCCTCTTGCAAAAAATTTCATCTTATTTTTCTTTTCTGATTGATTTGAGTGACAAGATTTTACTTAATGTGACAGGACAATCAACGCCACATGAATCGGTTAGAATTGTTCGATAGCGCATTAAATATCATTTGACATCTATAAAAATCTCTATCTTGCGCGTGTAAATGATTAGCCTCGAGTTAAGCTGAGCTAGTTAATTGATACTGTATAGGATCCTGGAGAGATGGAAGCTGAGTTTGCTAAGATTGGTACAAGAAGAGTCCTTGAGGAATTCTTTAATTACCGAAACCCGGGCCCACTTTTCTTGCCGAAAGGGAAAGCATTCGGGCACCCGACTGATGACCCAATTGCCTTGCCCTCATGGCTGACCGAGGAAGACTTTGACTATTATGCCTCCAAGTATGAGAAGACGGGGTTTACTGGTGGATTCAACTACTACAGAGCTTTGGATCTGTATGTTGCTTTGCCCCATTACAACTCTTGCCTTGTGAATTAGAAGCATATGTTGCATGCTAGTGTCATTTTATTTTGGGAAATAAGTGCATCTTTCTTGCTTATGATAATATTAGGTAGAAAATTGCCGAGTTCAGAAAATTGAGTACAGATTACCAACTGATCTTATGAAGTCTCCTTATGAAATAGTCTGGAAGACCAAACAATTCAGTGCGCGAATCAGTTATCACATCGACGCGGTGTCCTGAGTTAACCACGACACGAGAATTTCACCCAGAAGCTATGTCAATATCCAATGAAGTTTCTCAAACTACCATCCAGTAATGACATCTCATTTTAATTTCACTGTGATGATGCTGCAGGAACTGGGAGCTCACAGCACCGTGGACCGGGGCTCAGATCAGAGTACCGGCCAAGTTCATGGTCGGTGACTTGGACCTCACTTACAATTATCCGGGCACTAAAGACTTCATACACAAAGGCGGGCTCAAGAAGTATGTGCCTTTTCTTGAGGATGTGGTGGTCATGGAAGGAGTGGCTCACTTCATCCACGAGGAAAGACCTCAAGAAGTCATCCAACACATTCATGACTTCTTCCAAATGTTCTGAAGTTTTGGGGCTTGTCCTCTTCTCGATCGAGTGTTGGTATCGTCGAAACCTAGTAAAATGATGTGGGCGTGAATAAGATTGTTCAGTGGCTTAGTCCCGATCCAGAAATTTCTGAAACTATGTACATGAGACTCTGAAGCAGCTAGCTTTTATCTGCTAAAAAGATATTTTCACGTTTCCTAGAGACTCAGAATGGGTTTTTATTCCATTGATGAGCATATGCATCGGTATTTGTTCATTTTGAAGGTGGATTGAACTAGTACAAAGTGGAATCACTACGAAAGGAAGCACATTGCATGTGTCTTCGTGTATTAACTGAATCGAAAGAAAGAAGAACTACTGTCCAGGTCCAACCGCACGCGCTCTCTACTGGTTTGTAACTCATCAGAGACATGATGCAAGATGTAAACTCGAGCAGGAATTGGATCAGTTTTGATCGCTAGTACATGATGTTGAACTCCAAAGACTGTCCAGTTGCGAGAATTTAAAGTTCAAACCGCATCTCTGTATCCTTTTTCAATTGAAAATGGAATATAGCTGCCCTGTGGAGTTCCATGAGAGTGGTCGCTTGCTGATCGTGAGTAGTGTGCATCTCTGGTGGATGCTTCACTGTGGGAAATGCGGCGCGACCTGAATATTGACATAAACATTAAAACAAATCCCCTACTTGGTTAAAAAAAGAAAAAAAACTCCGGAAGTCTCAACACGGAGTATTTTCTTTTCCACCAAAATAAACAAGCATCAATACAATGCAGGCAAGAAGAGAAGATCATAATATCTGTTAGTAGTAAAAAAGATGAAATGAAGTATATTTTTATTGACAAAGCCAAAATATTCTTCCAGAATAAAGTAAAATTTTAGTTAAAGTGTCTCAATAGAATGATGTTGCAGAAATTGTTTCTCTGTCAAGGAGAAACAATAACTAGACTGGCATAGTTATAATAGTACCAAGAATGTTTGAAAGTAGAACGGATTACCGCTGTCGAAAATTAGAAGGCTGGCCCCTGAGAAACAAACAGCTCGACTGATGTCCGGAGAAGTGATTTGCATTTTCTGAAGAACGTGAACTTGGCTGAAAATGGCAGAAAAAGAAAGGGCATACACTTAAATAAGGTCGATGCAAGGAGAAGGACAATGCAGTGTAAAGGATGCAGAATCCTATTTCTGAAAACCAAAACGAACAAAGTATACAAAGCCCAACATGCCAGCTCCAAAATGCTATTGACTTTCAACCTACGAAGCTAGGATTATGTTCAATTTTTGCTTTAGAATCTTCTCCAGTTACTAGATACTGCGATCAGAAAAATGTCTACGAGGTTAAGTAAATCGCTTACATTTTGATTTTGGACTTCATGCTCATCGGTTAGACTTGGATTCCTGAGTTCACTGGGTCTCCTTCCATTCACCAGAAGAATTGCGCATTTGCATGTGAAGTATAAGAGTGCAACACCGAGGTAGGACATCAGAATGAATTCAATGATGATAGCTGATCCAAGTGCTGCAGCCCACACAACATTAAGACTATAGTTTTTTCCATATGTAAGTCCCCTCAACTTCATTGTTGAGTCGACAATTTATTCATTAACAGTGACTAGTTTCCATTTCTTCTCAAAATATAAAAACTGCATCAGTAATCCCTACAGTCAAAGGGTCAATCAAGCGGATCTAACTAAGCAAACTAAGTTGTGATTTGTGGCTACTTACAGTGAGCAAGCAGCGGATTTATTGGATTTCTTCTGATCAGATTGACTAATGCTTCGGTGTACAGGGGCAATGATGACATTTCGGCGCAATCTGGATAGCAACCATAGTTTCCTAAATCGTTTAGCGACAAGGTTAACACGGCACCATGTTCTCTACCCTGTAAAATTAAAGGCCACTTTGCTCTTAGGTAGTCTTTTTTAGTTAATATTGATCCTGCATGCAATATAAGCATAAAAAAAACAGATTGCAGCCACGGCATCTGGGTTTATCCTGGAAAATAATTTATTTTGGAGATAGGGAATGAGCATGAATACCATCACACAGGTTAAATGTGTATTCAAAAGAAATGTGTTGACACGGAACATATAAATTTATCTTTGAAAAACAAAAAACTACTTACATGATAAACCAGTTGCTGCATTACATTGTTGCAATCCTCGACTCTTCCTCGGAACCTGATTCCAGCAGCTTTGACCTTAAAATGTTTCGAGATAGCTACATAAGTCTGAAGAGGTTGCCACTGATAAGTGATCCTCAGCTTCAGCTCAGTCGAGTTGATGAGCTCAGCTGGTAGGCTGGTCACCAAGAAGCCGTTACTTACTTCCACTGAAAATTCGACTAGGAAAAGAGATCCCCCACCTAAAATATAAACCGCAGACAAAGCATCGTGTCAACCATCTGCAACTTAAACTGGCATTCCCCAGATAGGATCCCAAGATGAAGAGAAAAAAGGAAAGCCAAGATATCTGCACTTTATAACTTTGCCGTCACAGTTTATATTTAGTCATTCAGACAATTTATGTACTATTTGCACAATTAGCACCAGAAATTGGAGATCTACTCAATATTTCCATTATACAGATCTTAAGTTTCCTCATTGACTTAATTAAAACCCACTCGTTAGTCTTTTGATTATATTACAGAATTGCAGAAATAGGATTGTGAAGTTCCGCAAATTGTCAAAGAACAGTTTCGAGTTTCAACCAAAAGCTATATGAAGATATTGATATCCCATTCTCATGGTCTGACTTGACCGTAAATAAACAGATAAAGAAGCAAGCTAAAGATCAAAACCTGGAAAGTGAAGAAGGTCCGGATCACCGGCAAAGAAGTCAAACTTGTCTCTTTTCCTATCAAAGATCAAAGCTTCATCACCATTGAACTTCAGTATGACAAATTCAGGGACTTTAAAGAATGGAGGATCATTAATAGGTTCAACGACCACTGGTATATCCAAGTCGTTTTTGCCGTTTGCATTTCTAGCCGAGGCCCGGATTGTATCCTCACCACTGAAGTTCTGATTTCTGCGAAAAGAGGGGGAAAAAATTCGCCATAAGTAACTGGATTCTCTGAGTACTCTTAACATTTGACATAGTCATCAAAATAACTAACAATACAACATTTATCTTGATGATGAAAATTTGAATAGGACACAAAATGTTGTGAAGTGAAAAGAACTTCATAAGCAAGTCAATATGCGATGCTGCTCCTCACACAAAGTATCAAGTGGAATCCTTGGAGTACCCGAGATACTGGAATGACTCTAGAGCTGAATTCACCGCTTCAACACGTCCCTGTAAAATTAGTTCCTTTGCTTCTCCACTGTCTCTACTCACTGAAATCCCTCCCTGCCAGAATTCCATCAGCATGGGAGATAAAAAAACAGTCCCAAACCGTGCACTAAGACTGACAGATATGTTCTCTGTGAAGTCTGCATATGTTATCCTCAGACCAGAATAACCCCTGTAAAAACAACAGATGTTTAGAGAACAAAGCGTCAGGGAAAATATCAGATCAGATACGAACAACATCAGATCAAAAAGCCTCAAAGAAAGCTGATGAGCACGTTTAAGCTAAAAAATATTACCCGAATTTGGGGCAGGTCATATCTTCAGTGGCTTGCAGTTGAGTTGGAAAGGAGGCAAACTGGGGCGGAATTTTTAGGACTCCTATGCTTACATAAGCGGTTGCATTATTGCCATTAACATCAGATATTGTGTAAAGGAACGTGTCATTCCCGTAGTAATCTTTGTAAGGAGTGTATCTAAGAAGCTGTCCATACTGAAGTAGCGAACCATGACCTGGCTGACAAGTAAGACTTGTATCATATAGGTATGATCTAAGAACCATTTTGGAAGGTCAAGTTTTCAACAAAATCTCTGCGTCTACCTACAAATATCATGCTTTCATCGTCATATTACAAAATGACAAGAGGACAAACATAGAAAAGGACTCAATATGGTGATTTTTGTTAGTATTCACAGCCCAAACGAACAGAAAAGGGAAATGGTTTGTTTCCATTTGCTTTGCCAATGGGATTGCAGGATCACGACAAATTGAAATTTACAGTGCAGACTTGAGTCACACACAACTGCCTAACTGGGCTACTAAGAACTAGAAGGAAGCAAGGGAAAAAGAAAACATTACAGATAAGGTTCTCTACCTGAGAAAAGTAAATGATAGTAGCGTTGTTTCCTGCGAAGTAATCATTTGCTAAGACATGAATAGCAATGGACTCGTCCTCCCATACAGACACTGCATCTTCATAAGCTTTTGGAAAATACTCGCCTGGGAGACAATGAAACTATTGATCGTGAGTATTTCAAAATGAACTTTACTAAGGTCCAAATGGTTTTTTGTGCTTGGGGTCTTATCATAGGCTTCAGAATTTTCTATGTTTCTTTTCATGACCGTCTTTACAAGTAACAAAGTATTATTCCATATATGCATATAGGCTAAGAAACAGGGCATTCATAGATATTCACCCACTAGCCATATGGATCTCTCGTCAAAAAGACAACTACGCCCTTTGGTCTTGTGTGCAAACAATGCACGGACAAGTCCATGATTTTTTTTGGTCTAAATGCATGATTAAAGCAGTAATAAATCCGCATTTCTCAAGTATAAAGCACAATTATCTCATTATTTCAGCATTTTTTTTCCTTACTGCCATACACATTGATCCTCAGGGGAGATGATGCAAAGCGGTTTCCATCAAGTGCTGCACTCATCTCGTAAGTTCCAACATCTGGTGCAACGTAGTAAACGGTATATGACCCATCGTTGTTGTCTGTAAAATCCCAACTTGAAGATCCCGAACTGTTCGTCGAAATAATCTCCAATTTCAACCTTGAATGTTGTGAGACTATAGGGTTGTAGAATGTATCCATCAGCCTCACTACGACTTCGTTATTAATCAGCTTCGGAACCTTAGCGTCATATTTCACAAATCCAGAAACTGACATGTTAACTTCACCTGTGGATAGTAGGTATCTCATTAAAAACAACTTTTAACACAGATGGATGAATAAACTAGAGAATTCAAATATGTTCACACAATTTGTGATAATATTTGGCTGGCAACCAGAAACAGAAAGATTCTATTAAGCAGCAAACAAAATGAAAAAGATTCGCATAGATAATTCTAATTCTTTCTGAAAACTGGAGAACTTAAAATCTTGTACGTACCTGCTCTCACTTCCTTTTTGATTGGATGACCATTATTCAGCAATACATTTCCACAGTAGACATAAACATCGTAGATCCCACTCTTATCAGGTGCATAAACAACATTGAAAGCACTGGCACGCACATTCGAGCTCCCGCCAGACTGGTTCCAACAGCGAAAAATAATTCACAAACCTGTGAAAATAAAATGAAAATTAACTGACCAATCAAGCATAGCAACATCTTACATGGTTGGTGAGGTCAACAGAAGGCCCAGGAGCAGCTGCTATCTGGCTCATAACACCAAACCTTGGTACTCTACTCACTGCACTTCCTAGCACAATTGCATCTCATGAAAAGTGCACATGCACAAATAATCTTAAAAACTATCAAAGATAAACTGAGGAGATGGAAGCAGCTGATGCACAATGCGCATACCATTGATCAACTGCACAGGGTATATGTGTGGCCATAAAGTGTAAGAGTCGAATTCCCTTACTATTTGCACTCGGACCATGTCGACTTCAACTGGAGATGGGTACTGGAAAAGGTCATTCAAGTAGACTGAAAATTCCTCAATCCCTCCCGCCATGGAACTGTTTAAACCAGAACCATTTACAACGCTTTTTGATGCATCACAATAACCTATTGAAGTTTTACACAAAAGAAGGCTTAGAAAGGGGACAGATTAATTGGAAGCATAATAAACAAGTGACAGCAGGCAATCCTTAATGAATTTCTTTATCTTGCAGAGATTATTTCATCATAAACTAGTGTCTCAAAGTTGGGCCACTCAATAGTCTCAAGGAGCCCTCCGATCTACTTGGGAGTATTAATATGAAATCCTTTCAACACCTAAAAGAAGGGAGTGTATCCCCTCTAGTATGCATATCCTAAGCATGAATAGACGTGTACTAAGTCACTAATATATGGCATAAGTTTTGTTAAGAAATGCCAGACAAAGGCCCAGAAATAGCAAAATGAGCGACCTTATCAGTGTAAAAAAAGCCACATGCACCTGTGAATATGGTAAAAGAATATGGCATGTTCGCTATGCTTTTGCCATGCTTTGCATCGAATATTCTGAGCCAGAAGTTGCCTACTTCTATGGCGCTGAAGGAAAATAACTGTATTCCCGGTGCCACTTCTTCGAAGTGCAAATCAGCTATAGGAATGGACATATTTGTGCCATTTTCAACCACATCAACATCGAATGCGTATAGTTCCGAAATGAGGTTTCCGCTCTGATCTAGCTGGTATATGGAGATTTCCACCTTTGAAAATATTTGCCAAGCAGTTGTGTCAGACTTCCACTTGGCTAGACAGCTGGAAACATCTAGAGGTCCTGGAATTCGACACAAACCAACCTAGCATCTCAGTGCGATCATAAATCATAAAGAAGAAAGGAAGTGAAACAGTGATATGGTGAATGTGATCTCAGCTGTCTGTCCACTGCTCAGGTGATCATTCTCTATTGACAAATTCAGTTCAAATGCCAAAGATTTTGGCAACCCCACTATTGCTTTTGAAAGATGCAGAAAAATGCACTGACCTGGATTCACTTGGAAGGGAAGTGGAGAACCATTGAGATTTTGTCCTCGCCCTAGAACCTGTAACGAGAAATTTCCGGCCTTGGAAGCTGTGAACTCGATGATGATATACCCAAATTCATTCCAACTCAGGGAACTGATGTTTGGTGTGCTTGCGACTGAATTATTTGCATAGAGTGAAGATATCGTGAAATTATACGAGTCCAGTGGCATGTCTGATGATGATATATTATTCCCAAACGCGTCCTTTGGAAGGACCAAAAGGGCTGCTTTTGTTCCTGCCACAAATTCATGCACAAGCCCAAGCCACGAGACAGGGAAGACAGATGCGTAGGCAGGACCTTCAATAGAATAGAGACAGATGCTTTTCAGATGTGGTGTCGATAAAAGTCATTACGTGGACAAAGATAAAGCTTTTGAGAAAGGAGAGCTATTGAACAGTTTATGAGACACGAAACATTAACATCAAATTAGTTTTCATGCAATCCAAAGTAGAGCAATGCATGGCCATGACACATTGATGAACAACATATGCACGAGAAGAGGATCAGTTTCACAGGACCATCAACAGCTTATCTAAATTTCATGTTGTTAGATAATTCCTGTTTCTCTCATGGCCTCAAATCAATTACAGAATTGGATTTGACTGTGAAATTGTGCAATGATCATGAGGACTCACTGCGCACAAGCTGGTGACCAACAACTCAAGACAAACCAAGCAAGCTATAACTAATCTTCCTTTTTTTTTCTTTTCTCTCTTTTTTTTTTTCCTTAGTACTCTGAAATAATCTAAAATGAGTCTCGATCTTTTTCCTGCATAAGAATGCACACAGAGAGACACCGCACAGAAAAACTAAAAGAACCATTTCTTAAGGGGAAAAAAACCTGGGACAACTTGGAAATGGAGAGATGAATCCATCACTTTGAAATTGTTCTCAGTGACGATCACATTGAACAAACCGGCCATGATGGGAGTGAAGACAATCCTCCAGTTGCTAGGATCGCCCCCGAATTCCAAGAGTACCCCCGAGACGTAGGAACTATTCCCTGTCTTGCCATTCACGGCGAGACTGGGCCTGAAACCACTTGCTTCAAGCGAGGTGGCGTTGTCTCTGCTCACGACACCGTCCAAAACCTTAACGTTGATGGTCGCCGCATCACCGGCTCGGAAGGTGTTGTTGTCGTTCGACCAACTAAATGCAAAACTGGGCAGTCCTCTTCCTGTTACAGGGAGAGAGAGAGAGAGAGAGAGAGAGAGAGAGAGAGAGAGAGAGAGAGAGAGAGAGAGAGAGAGAGTCAGTGAATGTCACGACATGTCCAACTTCCATTCATGAAGCAGGGAAAGCGAAAAGATGGGAAACTTTCAAGGGGGTTGATGCATTGTTGGGAGTAAGTGCGACCTTGGGGTTGAGACGAGAAGGCAGTGAGAAGAGAAGAGAGAGCCACGGCTGCCGCCATGAGTAAGGATGAGTACTTCGAGCGAAATGCCATGATTACCAGAGAGAAAGAGAGAGTTAGGAGTGGAAATGGGAGAGAAAAAGTTTCGGTTTTTCTTCCTTTTCAATAGCAGCAGGGCCATCGGAGAAGAGGAAGTTTATTTTGATCGGGCGGATTGTATTTGGACGCGACGAGACGGAGGGTGATCGTGGCCGTTGGATTTTCAGCGGTTAGCGACGGTTGAGCATCGCAAGAGGAAAGTGTGTAACATCTCTTTTTTACTTACAGGGACACAGGTGCGAAATGGAGATAGCGAAATCGTACAAACTCCCCCGATTAGCATGTGCATTTCACATGACTTTTAAAAATTCTAAAAGTTTCAAATTACAATATTATCTCGCTTTTTTTTAGGGAAATCTATCTTTAACCCTTGATTTTTTTTTTAAAATGAATAAGGAATATGTGCACTGAAAGTCGTTAAACTTGTTATAGAAGTGTTTTTGAGTCCTAAAACTTACAAAAAGTGCAATCAAGTCCTCAAATTTGTCAAATTGATTAAATCTAATCATTTTGTTAATTCCGTCTAACTTGGCTAACGGAAATTATTGACATGGCTTTTTTTTTAATATTTTGTCTCTCTTACGTCGAAATAATATGGCAACATCATTTTGACCCAAATATAATTTTTACTATAAATTTTATTTAAATTCAATTTAAAAATAAGATAAATTTAATAAATAAATAAATAAAAGGGAAGGGAGATAAGCGATGAGGGCTATAGCCCATCGCCGCCCCACCCTCACCGACTAGAGGCAAGGGTCGTCGGCCCTCACCCAGACCTAGCCGAGGGCTGCCATTGGTGGGGGTCGGTTATTAATGGCAACCTCAACTAGGTTTAGGCGAGGGCCTACAAGCTCTCGACTGCATTCGGCGAGGGTCACCAGCCATCTCCTACAAGGGTGGGGCGGCGGTGGTAAGAGCTGCAGCTCTCACCTCCTATCTCCTCGCCTATCTCCCTCCCTTTTTCTTTAATTTAGCTTATTTTTTTATTAAATTTTATATTAAAAATCAGATTTGAGACAAAATGACGTCATTTTAGCTTGTTGTTTCATTATTTAGCCACACCATTGCAACGTAGGAGAGACAAAATATTAAAAAAATTTACGCCAATATTTTATGTTAGCCAAGTTGGGCAGAATTAACAGAAGGATTTGATTGCATCAGTTTGAGAAATTTCGTGAACTTCATTGCACTTTTTACAAGTTTTAGAACTCAATTGCACTTTCGCAAAAAATTTCAAGATTTCCAGTGTACTTATACCAAATAATAAATAATGGAGGAAATAAATTAAATAATGTTCATATCGTAAAGACAATGTCAATGGTAGTACTTAAAAATAAAAATGGTTAAATTTGATGAATATACTAATAAATCGATTCTTAGAAAAAAAACAAATTAAGTAAAATGGAAAAGGCATCAGCGACAAATAGGTCATATTATAAAAATCAGATACCCATTATGTATTTTAAATGGTTAAATAATGTAAAAATGATAAATCAATAAAAAAATTCACAGATATCACATTGGATTCTGGTTGGTTATTTCCTTTTATGAATTAAGGATATCATTTCCTTTTATAATTAATCAATCAATTATTTTTTGCATCAATTAAACATTGAAATATACGTAATGAGTAATCAATTTTTGTCATTTAACCTTTTTGTTATTAAGGAAGTTTCCTCGTTATTTAATTTGTGTTTATTATTTTTCTTAAAATATTTTATTTAGGTATTTTAAAATGCCTACAGCTATAAAATTTTGACAAATTTTCATTGTTAAATATTATTAATATTTATTTCTTCTAGTAGAATTTTGGTTAATCTAGCTTTCTCTTATTTTCTGTATTTTTCATTTTTTACAATGATTAAGGGTAAAAGAGACATTTCTTTAAAAATGAGATGAAAATATACTTTTATACCTTAAAAGTCATGTGCATTGCACTTGTTAATGGAGAAAAGAACGGAGACAACAACCGTAACAAAATGAAAGGTTAGATGGGCCTTACAATTGAGAATTTGGGAGCAAACGTATATTATTCCCAAAACATCATGGGAGCTTTGAGAAATATCCCCAAAAAAATTACTTTTACGGAGATGAATTTTACATTTTTAAAGGAGCTATTTGCTTGTGGATATTGAGATCATGTACCGCCCAACGATCCAGCTTCTTGTATACGGTTTTTGCCTAATTCAACCATTTTTTGTCCGATTCAATACGGTTCAACCCATATCAGTTTCGGTTCAATCTTCGAAAAGGAAGCTCTTTTCTAAGAGTTGGCTCTCCAAATAGTCGTGAAGGATCCTACTATCTAGACACCTTGTACTTATGAAGTCTGTACTTTTTAGAAACTTGCTAACACCCTTATCGTTACCAACTAAGCAAGAAGTGCTATTTTTACCACAACCCAAATTTGTCTGATGTTTACATCCATACGGAAGCGAATGAGCTCAATATCCTCTTGAGAGAAGTCAGAATATCAAAAGCACTTATTGAGAGAACTTTTTAAAATTTAATTCAGATAGTTTGTTAAGTATTAGGCATAAGCATGAGGATTGAGGAGGTATGCTTCAGAAGCTTTGCACATTCCCAAGGCACTCTCTTTACCCGCCGGAACGCCTTCCTCTTTGAGCTCAACATCACATTTGGTACAAATAGGTGCTTGTCGTTTCGATAAGACAAATTTTGTTGATAAGGCACTTCACTTATATCATATTACTGAAAACGAGTTAACTTAACATAATTATAGGGAATATTATAAAAAAATTCTTAAATTTATTATACTTGTGCCAATTCATTCATAACCTTTCAATTTGGCTAATTTGGTCGTAAACTTTTTAACGATTTGCCAGTTTAGTTCAAAACATTTCAATTAAGTTAATTTAGTCCTGAACATTTTGACGATTTGCAAATTTAGTCTTAAACCTTTTGATAATTAGCAATTTGGTCTTTCCTGTCAATTTTGGTCGGAAACGCTGACGTGGACTACTTTTACAATTTTTAAATTTTTTTTTAAATCCTTTTGAATTTTTTTATTATTATTTCTTTCTTTGTCTTTTTTCTTTTCCTTTTCTTTCGCAACTCTTGGCCGATGAGGTCGCCGGCTAACCCTCACCTTGTTTGGGCGAGGGCCACGATGCCCTCGTCTGGTCATTGGCCAAGAGTTGGAAAAATAAAAAGGAAAAGAAAAAAAAATTAAAAATTGCAAAAATTTATCTATGTCAAGACCGGCCGTGCCACGTCGGATGGCTGATGTTGACTAGATCGTCACGTCAACATTTTTAGACTAAAATTGACCAGAAGGACTAAATTGACAAATCGTCAAAAGGTTTAGGAGTAAATTAATTAAATTGAAAGGTTTAAAACTAAATTGACACAAGTGCAATAAGTTTATGAATTTTTGGATAATTTTCCCCGGAATCACAAAAGCAAAATAAGTGAACATCCGAACAGAAAGATGCTCATGTGATAAGAATTGCGAAGTGATAGCATATGACATTCATATCATGAGGCTTGGGTCTGGCTATATCGCAAAACCCACAAGCCAAATCTAAGGGGCATTTTGTTTTTTTTGTCAAATCTAAGGGACGTTTACCAGCATATGGAAGTGAAGGAACTCGGAAACTTCCAACAGAATACAGAGAATATCACGGATACTTATTGACAGGACTTCTTAAATTTATTTAAGAGACTTTGAACCTTCAAGCATAAGCATTGGGGTTTTTGAGGAGGTATGCTTCTGTGGCCGTGAACGCTCCCAAGACTATCCCTTTGCGTGCCTTCACATCCTCTTCTTTGAGCTCAACATCGCCTTTGGTGTAGTACATGTCTTCAACTTTGTTCTTGCTCTCGCCATCCAGTGTTGGCTCAAATTTTACTTCATGAGCAATAGATTCAAACTTTTTGTCCAGATCGATTATGGAATACCTGTACGTGAATGTCTCCTTGTTCAACTCATCTACACGACTCTTGATGCTGACCTGTATTCAATAGGAGATCGTATCATAGTGTACGTGTATATGTTGTACTATGTGTTTAATCTAAAACAAAATATAAAAATAAAAGACACATTTATATAGCGAAACTGCATAATTACCTTCAATAAAGTTGATCTGCCTAATGGTTCCAGCCCGTCCATCGCCTTGGATGATGTCAATACTCTTGATAGCTTGAGGCATGAGTTTGGGAACGAGGTTGCGAGAGTCCAGAATTAGGGCCTTGAACAATCTTGCCGGAGGAACTGTGGAAATGTATTCATTTATGAAAGTGAACACACCCATGATGTTTTTGAGGTTAATACTAGAGAAATATATGGACAATACGTTCAGAGTGGGGTTACATGAAAATGAGATAGATTTATAGATTGGAGTGAAACAGCCCTCGTTTTCCAAAGTAATGCGAATCAAATCTAGAAACTACAACGACATATATTAGCCCAAACTCGATCCGAGCACATAAACTACTCCCTATAGCTAACTCTATAATCTCCTATCTACTTCATTTTGTAGATTTAACCCTATATATACCAAACGATAGCTATTTAGACTTCTATTTTTGGGTAAAACATTTTTAAATCATAGAAAAGGTCCTATACATCGAACCCTCACTTGCTTAGAAGTTCATTTCCTGCTAAATTTACAACATGGAAAGACTAATAGTCTATTGCTAATTTGTACAACCTCTCTATATATTCAAGGGAAAAACTTGAGCAGTCGGTCTCACTTTTTGACTTTCCAAATTATCCATTTTCAAACGGAAACATTGATGATAAATGATGTTAAAGTTGTAGGGTCCATTTGTTTTGCAAAATATAAATGATTTGAAAAAAAAATTTCCTAAAAAAATCATTTGGATAGCTTGAAATAATAAGTCAATGAAAAATATTTTCGTTATCGACAACAATTTATATCTAAACATTTTCATGAACGATGAAAAATATTTTTCATCCATTCAATTTCGTAAGTGATTCGAGTGAACATTTTATACAAAATATTTATTTTTCGTGAAACAAACACACCTCCGATAAACCACCTTCAATCTTTTTCTTATATTGCTCTTAACCCCATTTGATACATTGCTAAAATTGGGGCAAAAAGGAGGGAAAATCTCCCTAAAAAAATCAAGGCTTGTGATGCTTTTGAAATCTTTACTACTTCATATTTGATACCTTCTCCGAAAAAAAATTGTAAGATCAAAACCATTTGTAATTCCATCAATTACTCGTCAATCAAAAAAATAAATAAATTCTGCTAGTCCTCTTATACCCTGAGTTAAGGATATTGTATTAAAAGAATCTATGTAATTACGATTATATGACCAATCATACATCACATTTATTATTTTGTCCCCTAAAATTCTAGTAGGACCTCTTTTAGAAAACGAATTTAGTAAGTTGAAATTTTGTAAAGATGAATAAATAGGCTTATATGAAAAAAAGACGCTATAAATGTTCCGAAAAAAGCAATACTGACAGAAAAACTTGCATTTGTCAGAAATTCATACCAATCCACATAATTATTTGAATTCTAATGTAAAAAGTTTATCAATGGATTTAACAATGTGGATAATATATCCAAATGAATTCCTTATTGATTGAAAGGAAAGGGAATTCCTATGACTCTAACAAACAAAGTAAATAGCACTAATTTGACCATGGAAAATAGCATTATGTTGTCCGATTCATGAGGAGTAGAGAAAGTATTTTTAGCACCAAAATGAGTAATAGTAATAAAAGGGCGCATTCTGTTTTTCCATTACCACTAATTTGATATGTCTTATTCTAAAAAAAAAGAAGCCCTTTCATTATTATTCATTGTTAAGAAACTTAATAAACGAAAATTGTTTTAATCGTTTTTTGTACTTCTTTTCCCCATAGAGATATTGAATAGTAGGAACTACTTTTTTGGCAACTGTAATTCTGAAAATAAACATTGAAATGTCCCTCAAAAGTAAGTAAATAGATCCTAAACATATAAAATGCGGTTAATCTTGCTGTAGAAGAAGCTATTATTGTGAAAATAGGTGAATACAACCAACTATCATTAAGAATTTCATCTTTGGACCAACATCTTGCTAAATCGGGATAATTCCCCTTTCATGTATGGTTAGCCAATGTCATGGAAGGCCCTACAGCTATCTCAGCTCTTATACACAATGCTACTGTGGTAGCAAAAAGCATTTTTCTTGTAGCTTGACGTTCTTCCTCTTTTTATAATCATACCTTACGTAATGAATTTCATATCTTTAATAGGTATAATAACAGTATCATTAGGAGCTACTTTAGCTCTTGCTCAAAAAGATATTAAAAGTAGTTTAACTTATTTTACAATGTCTCAATGGGGTTGTATGATGTTAGCTCTAGGTATGGGTTCTTATCCAATTGCTTTATTTCATTTGATTACTGATGCTTATTTGAAAGTGTTGCTTTTAGGATCCAGATTTATTATTCATTCAATGGAAGCTATTATTGGATATTCTCTAGATAAAAG
The DNA here is from genome assembly GCA_031216235.1 of Syzygium jambos. NCBI lineage: Eukaryota > Viridiplantae > Streptophyta > Magnoliopsida > Myrtales > Myrtaceae > Syzygium > Syzygium jambos. The sequence continues at coordinate 34,170,999 of CM062227.1, read as the reverse complement.
TCATAATTTGGTTCTCATGGGAGGTTTAAAAAAGCATGAGCCAATTAGAAAAATTGCTTTTTTAGCAGGTACACTTTCTCTTTCGTGGTATTCCCCCTTTCCACGTTTATCTCTTTCTGGCATCCCCCACTACTTTTCAAATTTAATTTTCATTTAATTTAGTATTTTACCAGATAAGAAAATAAAAATAAAAATCTCCACTACCTTTTAGGTAGGAGAACTGCTTTCCGCTCTCTCCCTGATGAATTTAATGGGCAAAAGGACACTATAAGTGTCATAACTTGTGTACGGCGCTCACTTTAGTGCCATAACTTTTTTTCGGATCACTTTGGTGTCAAGTCGGAGGAAAAACGATCACTTAAGTGTCATAACTTTTTTTTGGATCACTTCAGTGCTAAAATTTTTGAAAAACGATTACTTAAGTGCTAAAATTTTTTAAAAACGATCATTTAAGTGCTAAAATTTTTGAAAAACGATCACTTAAGTTCCAATCTCCGGTGAGACTCCGGCAAGCCACGTCAGCTTCAGAAATTAATAAAAAAAATTGTCACGTCGGATTTCCGGCGAAAAATTGTGTACGGCATCGGAGTTGGCACTTAAGTAATCGTTTGTCAAAAATTTTAGCACTTAAGTGATCGTTTTTCAAAAATTTTAGCACTAAAGTGATCCAAAAAAAAGTTGTGGCATCAAAATGAGCGCCGTACATAAGTTATGGCACTTGTAGTGTTCTTTTGTCGAATTTAATGTCATATATTCTCCATGACAGGTCGCTTTTGAAGTCCTACTCCAGTAGGAGCAACTTTTTCAAACTATCAATCTAAGACATAGCTACCACTGGCGCGGATTGCGTGCTAGTTTTCTTTTAATGCTAAGAAATGCATTTCTTTCTTTTGTCCGCGTTCGATCGTTGACATTAAAATTGCCCTCAAATTTAAAGAAGATGACTAAGTGAAATTTGGGCCATTTGGTTTAACTTTGAGAATGGATTTTTAAAGAATGTAAATACCTTTAGGTTAAAACTCATTGAAAAAATGTAAATGGCATTTGGTAAAAATTCTTTGTGAACCTACTTTGAGCAAGGTTGACGCAGAGAGAAGCGTAAATTTGGAACAACTCCAAAGAACTCGAAATTTTTATTCAATAATACTGTGTTCTTGATTACAAGACAGACATCTTATATATAGAGATAGGACTCCTAATATTAATGGAAACTAAATAATTAAAGAAACTGCCTAAATGATAATATAGGAAACTGTCTGACTAGTAATATAGGAAACTGCCTAAATAATAATATAGGAAACTGCTTGACTGGTAATATAGGAAACTGCCTAAATAATAATATAGGAAACTGCTTGAATGGTTGTTTTCCCCAAAATCAGAAAAACTATCGAGATTTCCGGTGATTACGACGATCACATTGTTCAAGATAATCACAGGCTAACTGTTCTACATCATTCCCTCCCTCTTCGGAAAAACTCGCCCTCGAGTTATGATCAGGATAGAGGGGTATATCGGAAGCATGATACTCAAATAAGTCTGCCACATTAAATGTAGGGGAAATATTGAGATCACTAGGAAGGTCAACTACATAGGCATTGTCGTTGATCTTCTTCAGGATGCGACAAGGACCAATCTTCCTGTGCTTTAGTTTATTATAGGTACCTACAGGAAAACGCTCCTTTCGCAGGAAAACCATTACCTCATCGCCTACCTCAAAAATTTTCGAACGTCGCCGTTTGTCAGCATCCGCCTTATACTTTGAATTAGAAGCAGCCAATTGACTAGCAACAGCAGCTTGGACTTCATTAATTCTGGTCGCCAAATTCTCCGCCGCGACACTATAGCCAGGAATCTTGGGCAAGGGAACCAAATCTAGAGTATGTTGCGGTGTCATACTGTGGTATCTGATTCATGGGCATCTTCGGGTCTAAATGACACTAGCCTCCCTAGAAAGTTAAAGAATATGTCTCTAGCAATCACTAAATGGAGCAAGAATAGATTTTCCCATGGCCATCAAAAAATTATTACTTTGAAGCAGGAAATTCAGCAGCATATTAATAATTCCGATGGTTCCTTTGATAGGGAACGGGTTTGTCATCTCCAAAAGGAAATTGAAAAAGCGTGGATACAGGAGGAAATGTATTGGGGCATGAGGTCCAGAATCAATTGGCTTAAATGGGGGGATAGGAATACAAAATATTTTCATGTAACTACTATACAGCGTAGACAAAGGAACAGAATAACAATGTTGCAAAGTTCAGATGGTACTTGGACGAGAGACCAAACTCGATTGAAGGAGATGACTGTGGAGTATTTTGAGAAATTATATCAGTCAATTGGGTCTCGAGACTTCCACCCGGTGTTATCACATTGTCCGCGTGTGGTGTCAAAGGATATGAATGACTGTTTAGTGGCTGAGGTGGCAGTAAAAGAGATACAAGAAGTGGTTTTCCAACTCGGGGCTTCTAAAGCTCCTAGTCCGGATGGTTTAAATGGGTTGTTTTACCAACACCACTAGGAGATTTTAAAGGAAGATATCTTCAAGGCAGTAAACGACTTTCTGGTTTTCGGGAGGTTGGAACCATATTTAAACTGGACTTTTATTTCCCTTATACCCAAATCACCCAATCCTGAAAGACTCGAGCAGTTCCGTCCTATTAGCCTTTGCAACTTTATCTACAAGATTATCTCAAAGGTGCTAGTTAATCGACTTAAGCCTTGGGTACCAAATCTTATTGCATCGGAGCAAAGCGTGCTTGTGAGTGGGAGGCAAATTCAAGATAATATTCTAGTCGTGCAAGAGGTACTCCACCATCTCAGAATTAGAAAGAGAAAGAGGAAATTTTAGGCTGTTCTAAAGGTGGATATGGAAAAAGCTTATGACCGGGTAGAATGAGACTTTTTAGAGGCTTGTCTTATCAACATGGGGTTTCACGTAAGGTGGGTGCATTGGATTATGGAGTGTGTGACTACGGTCTCATTCAGTGTTAAATTCAATGGAGAACCATCAAGGTATTTTCAGCCTTCGAGGGATCTTAGACAGGGGGACCTACTCTCCCCTTACCTCTTCATTTTGGTGGCCAATGTACTATCCACACTTATCAAGAATGTCGTAGATATTGGACACATCAGAGGTATTCAGCTCAACAGGAGGTGCCCTACACTTTCTCATCTATTTTTCGCGGATGACTCTATTTTTTTCTTGGATGGGAAGTTATATGAATGTCAAAACTTGGCTAATATCTTGAATCAATATTGCGTGGCTTCGGGACAAGCTATCAATCTCAACAAGTCTGGCATCTTTTTTAGTAGAGACTGTCCTATAAGACTGAAGGAAAACTTGGCTAGAGAATTGAGAGTTCCGGTGATTGATAGGACAGGGAAATATTTGGGGATTCCATCGGATTGGGGCGGCTCAAAGAAGGAGATGTTTGCTTGGATATTGGGGTGAGTGAACTCTAAATTAGAGGGGTGGAAGGAATCAATTATTTCCAAAGCCGATAAAGAAATCTTGATAAAATTGATGGTTTAAGCAATTCCGCAATATGTCATGTCAATTTTTAAGCTCCCAGTGTCTATTTGTAAGTCAGTAGAACAGAAAATCGCAACCTTTTGGTGGAAAAACTCAGTGGATAAATCAGGTATGCATTAGAAAAATGGGAATTACTCAAAATGAGGAAAGACTTCAGAGAGCTTGGATTCAGAGATCTAATTGCTTTCAACAAAGCAATGTTAGGCAAACAGGCATGGAGGCTCCTCCAAAACCCATCTTCTTTGTCGAGTCAGGTACTCAAAGGAATTTACTTTCCTAACAGGGATTTTTGGCGAGCGGAGAAGGGTTCAAGACCTTCATGGGGGTGGAAAAGTATCTTAGTAAGAAGAGACGCTATTCATCAAAAGGTGCAATTGTCTGTGGGAGATGGCAAGAAAGTATGTATTAGAGAAGATAAATGGTTGAGTAGGGGAATAATAGGAGGACCAGCTACTAGAGGAGAACCAGAGTTGGTGGCTGACTTTAAAAATCGAGAAGAGAATACATGGAACACTCAGCTTTTAAGAAACAGTTTTGATGATCAAACAGTGAAAGAAATTCTATCAACACCGATCAGACCCCAAGCAATATCAGACCAGATCATCTGGACAGGGCCACAGACCGGCAAATATACAGTTAAAAGTGGTTACAATTGCTTAAGAGCAGCAGACCAAAACAACAATCATAACTTAGCTTCCTCCTCTTTCCAAGTACCATGCAGCCTTTGGAGAGGAATATGGAAAATGAGAATAGCTCCCAAAATTAGATTTTTCATGTGGTCTCTTTGTCAAAATGCCCTTCCTACAAAGAAGAATCTCTTTCGAAGGAAAATCTTACCTGATCCAATATGTGAATTGTGTAATGATGGCATTCCAGAATCGACGAAGCATCTATTTTTGCACTGCCCCTGGACAAAAGAAATTTGGGCAAACCCACAGCTAAATATCAAAATTCCATCACAGGGTTTATCACGAATGGAAGCATGGATTATAGATCTGATGAAAAATAGAGCAAACTCACCCAATCTGGAGGTAATTGCTTCGGTCCTTTGGCAGATGTGGAAGGCTCGGAATAATTTTATATTCAGGAAACTAGACCCAGATCCGGTGTTTACAGTGGATACGACAATCGCATCCTTGAGAATCTCATGCTCATGGGGTTTGCAAAACACGAACATCACACCTGCCCTCAACGAATCCTCCCAGACTTGGCTTCCTCCGGAAATTGGAACTCTGAAGGTAAATATAGATGGTGCTTACATGATGGGAGCGGAGAAGGGAGCTGCGGCCTGTGTGTGCCGTAATCACAGAGGTCAATTGATAGATGGCCACACCTGGGATGTTCAAGCTTCGTCGTCTCTGCAGGTTGAGGTGCTGGTACTTTATCAAACCCTCAACTTTTTGATTGAGAAAAGGAAAGAAACTGAGGACATAATAGTTGAGTCAGATAGTCTATTGGTAGTAAATGTGATACTCAATTCGAGGTCTGCTCCTTGGGAGATCCGTCCATTCTTTGCTGACTTTACTGCTATGATCCAATCATTCTCAAAGTTCCGGATCCAGCACCGTAGAAGGGAGGCTAATTTTGTTGTGGACTGGGTCGCAAAAGCCCACGGACGCAAGCTTCTTCCATCTAATTGGATTGTATCTCCTCCTCTTCCACTTTTGGATCTTTTATGTTCAGAAGCTCATTTATTGGGGCCTTTTGTATTGTCTAGTTAAATGAAAGTATTATCGTTCTTGACCAAAAAAAAATTTAAATAAATGAGTTCAACCCAATTTTTTTTTGGGTCGAAATTCAACCGAAATTCGCCCATTTATTTTTTATACAATTTAGATGGCTCATATCCAATCTAACAAAGAATCAAGTTAAATCCACACACATAACTCACTTTTCCTTAACTATAGGAAATTAAGCATTTAGCAAATTTCAAACACATTAAAAATAAAGGCAAAACATCTCCACAAATTTCGATGGTGCTACTTTGCCCCTTCCTTCGCACCGGCACCACCATGACCGTCGCAGCTCCCTGATAACCACTTAGAACATTGTGTATGCAAAGGCCTCCTCCCTACAAACCCCCACTTCTCACCACCATCCTCCATATCCCTCGACTAATGCTCCGGCTTGAACAACCAACGCTCCATCCTCCATAGACCTCCCCTCTTTGCTCCGATTTCAAACCACAGAGAGACCCTCAAAGCACTAGCTAACACAGTACCACGATCGCACTCGAACACAAAATATGGGCAACTCGTAAAGCTACCAGCAAAATATATTCAGAAAGTGGCACTGCAACCAAATTTAGCCTCAAGAATCTGCTAGATTTCATCTACAAATGAAAAACCATAGAAACTTCTATCCTCATCATTTAGCGCCAACTAGAGAAATGAGACCGCGAAATACCTTCGCCAAAAGGACAAAAGGAGGTGGAAATGTCCAATGATGTCGAAGAGGCGAACCTCCGTTTCTAGTTGAAGTACTCAGGCTAACGATACTTCAATGAGAAGTGGCCATTAGGGGCTCCAGCTAGAGAGACACTAGAGGTTTTGTGAGGGGAAAAGTGTCAAAAAAGTCTTAAACTTAATACATTAATGCCAATTTAATCATAAACCTTTTTTTGGTGCCAATTTAGCGCTAAATCTTTTATTTTTATGCCAATTCAGTCCTTCTAGCTAATTTTAGTTGGATATTGCTGACATGGATGCCGGCAGCCTATGTGGCGTAGCCGGCGCTGACATAGATAATTTTTAATAATATTTTAATATTTTTAATTATTTTTTGATTTTTTCCTTTTTTTCTTTTTTTATCCTTTCTACCTTTAGCCAGTGTCACGACCCGCGGTCGTCAGGTTTATTGTTGTGACGTCCCGAGTTCGTCGCCGTCCCGTTTCTTTTATCTTATTAACATGCACATGCGAAAACGTGTACAAACAAACTTCTAAACAAATAACAGCTAGAAATCAGGGAAGAACTGCAAATATAACATACTTCATTATATGCGATAGTTCATTTACAAACTATACCTTTGCATCTCCGGCTACAACAAAAGGCTAGGGTATCCCTAGCTCTGCTACGGGCTGTAGTAACTAAAATTGGGATCCCCTTCACTATATGCCGGTACTTAGGGGTTGGCCGTCGCCATAGTGGGCATCGCCTATTATTCGGTCCGGGCAGCACGTTGAACCCATGAAGGGAGCAGATGAGGTCCCCATCTAACTAAACGTACCAAGCTATATAACGATGTAAAACCAAGTTGTCCAGCCCTTTCTCGACCCAAATCGTTATAGTGCATCTATGGTAGGCAACCTCTTCTTCTACATCGACGATATCCGTGACGGACATTTCCATATCTATGGGTAAACCAAAACGTTGAGGGGGGCAAAGTAGCCATACCTACAAGTTTGAAAAAATAAAGGAGTGAGTCGGAAACTCAGTAAGTAAAACTCCTAATTCACTACTAGGAAAACATCTCATCATCAAATCTAGCAATATGGCACTCATAACATATCATCGATGGCATATCAATAGCAAATCTCATCATTAGTGCATACTTACCCTCGGCTTGTCAATAAACACATAAACATACTTTATGCACATACCAGTCACACATGAAAGATTCATTTACTATCATCCTGGCTTAATCAGGGCATTTTGGCTCAACCGAGGCATCCAGCTTCAAGCTAGGCATTCTGGCTCAACCGAGGCATCTCAGAGTTAACTCACCCAAGGCATCCGGGCTTAAACAAGGCATCCTAGCTCAACTAAGGCATCCCAGCGCTAGTTTACCAAAGCATCTAGGCTCAACCCAGGCATCCTAATTCAACTAGGGCATCCCGTTCAATGAACGAGGCATCACCACTAATGCTATATGATGACAGGAGCATCTTTCCTTTAGTGATCACACATGACGCTTCACACAAGCCGGTTGCTTATCTTTTTATTTCGCCAATGCATACACAAGCCCGTGCACATGCTCAAACGAGTGTGTGTCATGACCCTCAACATATAATATGCCGAGAACAATCCTTGATTCGTGGCTTAAACGAAACGCCTAGCGCCAAACCCCACACCGAGCAAGACTTGGAACCGAAATGCCTCAATGTCAACCAAGGCCTTGTGGCTTGATTATCTTGCCTTAACGTTGGATCAAACTAGGAAAACCTTGGCCTTGTTCCGGGACGTGAACATACCCAACCATGCAAGACACAAGCAACACAAAGCAAAAACCCTCAAACATGTTCGTGGCTTTCATAGGTGGACACACAACTGAACTTGACGACGTAATCTATCGCCCTAGCCAAGAGTTAGGAATTCTACTTACCTAAGGATGGTCTAGAAAGCTTGGCCGAGAGAGGGGTTATCATGCAAGGGAGGGAAAGATGAGAATGTGAGCCTAAAGTATGGAATTTAAAGAGGGTTTCTTCTATTTATAGGCTCTATCTTCATCATTACTTGTCCAAGTGGTCCAATTGGTTTTCTTGAAGTGGCAAGCCTACTAGAATGAGTTGGCTAGCCTATTGGATGAGTGGCAAGACTAGCAAGAAGAGGCAGCATGCCTAATGGGGATGGTGTGGCATGCCTAGGCTCTTAGGGAAATTATGAAGCCAATGTGTGCATTCCTAATTGGCACACTTGATCATGAGTCATTAACTTCTTCCTCAAGATAAATCTTGAGCCATCATGACCAAATCTTCTTTAGGCCACATAAGATAATGATTCATCCATTGTATTAATGATCCATGTTCTAGAGCCTTCTCTTTTGTCTAAATTTTGAAGAATATGGAAAACATAAGAATTAGGCCATTGGAAGCGCCAACTTGGTCGAGTATGAGTTTCTCATGTCAATCCATGATCGATCATGCATACAAAATCGAGGTTCGTAGTTGAATCACCGTCGGATGTGGCGGGTCATAGCCAAACTTGTTTAGGTTGGCTAAGTCGGTGGTCCATGGCGTGGGCTCCGTGGTCGGCACTGGCCAAGCGCAAGGTCAAGCGAACTGGGCTCATGGCTCGTGCCTGTCCTGGCTTGCGACCTCTTTATAAGGTCCATGCCCTGGCCGGGTACATAGCTGGTTCCTGTGCTGGCTCGTGGCATTACGGCGGGGTCTAAGTTCGGGCACATGGCCGGCTCACAGCTTGGCACAAGGCCTGGCTCACGACTTGGCACATAACCTGGCTCACGACTTGGCACACGGCCTAATCGGCAACATCATTAAGCCAATCCGTGACCAATCCATGATCAGCCCATGACCCATCTCAAGTGGCTCATGGTTAGTCCATGGCTGATCCTCGGTTGTCATGTAGTTGTGTAGGATTGATCGTTCTGTGACCAACAGACTATCGCACGGATCGATCCATGGTTGTACACGGTCGGTACATGACCGTGCAGAGTCACTCACGATCGGAACAAGACCACTCGAGATCTATCCATGATCGTTCATTGATTTGCGATGGTACATGACCGTCCCACAACCAACCCTTATGGCGAGCGGCCGATCCATGGCTAAATGGCTCGAGTCACTTGCGTGGCCATTGGATTGGTTCACTACCGATCCTTTGATCAATTCAAAGCCAATCCTTCGATCAGGCCATGGTTGATCTCTTGGTAGCCCTTCCGATCGGGTTGATCAATTCATGACCGTTTCTTAAATTGGTCCATGGCCGATTTCCCCTAATATCGGCACACCATTTCTATAGCCATTTCTTATAGCCAGAATCATGGATGTTACAACCAACCAGGCTGGCCTCGCCTAGGCGAGCAATTGTCGCCCGCCACAAGCGAGGCCCGGCCGACCCTCACCAGATCTGGCGAGGCTAGCTCTCAGCCAGGCCACAACAGCCTCGCAAGGCATTGCCTAGGCGAAGGTAATGCCTTGTGAGATCGTCGTGGCTTCGATGAGGGCCGGCCTTGCCAAATCGGCCAAGGGGATTCCTCACCAAGGCTGGCCCTTACCAAATCTGGCAAAGGTCAGCCAAGCCTCGCCTGTGGCGGGCTACAGCAACCTTGCCTAGGCGAGGCCAACCTACCCAGCCATCATCGGTGGTTGGTCACCAGCTAAACGTAGAAGAAGGAAAAAATAAGAAAAGAAAAAATTTAAAAAATTTTTAAAAATAAAAAAAAATATTATTAAAAACTATTCACGTTAGCGTCGGCGATGCCACGTAGGTCGGCCGGCATCTACGTCAACAATATCCGATCAAAATTAATCAGAAGAACTAAATTGGCACTACATCAAAAAGTTTATAACTAAATTAGCACCCAAAAATAGTTAAATACTAAATTTGCATTAATGCAATAGGTTTAGGACTTTTCTAACACTTTTCCCGTTTTGGAAGAGTTTAAGAGACCATGACCAAGAAGTGATTGTTGTGGCAAGGAAGACGAATCGCGGAAGCAGAAGAGTCTAGGGTTCGGATAGCTAATTGGAGAGGATGACAAGAACTAGCGAGAAGTAGAAAGCGAAAAGGGAGAGAGAAGAGAGTCTGAGCCCTAGTGGATTGAAAATGGGTTCTAAATTGAACCCATATACGAGTTTAAAACCTATTTTGACAAGTCTAGCTACACTCCATCAGTGATTATGCATAACTTGATGCCCTTGAACTCAAATCATCACAACACAAATATTGAATGCTTGAATTTGAACTTTTGTCATGTGAGTTGCATGTCAAATAGCTCTCAATTTATAGTTGGCACTAGAGTTAAGCATGAGTTCAGGACAGAATAGAGAACTAGACTAAACCGGCCATAGGGACTAGCTATAGGAACTAGTCCGATTCCAGGTTGTAGCAGTTATCAATCCGGTTCACGGTTCCTAAAGTGGAACCAGTACTATGCAGCTCGGTTTCTAATTCATGGTAAGAATGGAATCGAGAATCGGGAACTGAAGAACAGACCAGAAATCGGGAACGAGGAACTGGACCTGACATCGCGCACAATTGCTTTTTTTGCTAGGGAAAGTGAAACTCTGTAGCAAGATTGACGTCCCAAACAACCGAAAATCTCCATAGATAGAGCACCAAAGGTATTGTTCTGAAGTTGCCAAATGCTTGCTTTGGTTAGTGTCCCCAAAAAGGAAAAGACCCTGAGCTTCACAAAATGTCTACTAGCATATTCTCTCTCTCTCTCTCTCTCTCTAAACCTTTCTATGCTAGTAATAAGTTGTATTTGGAGGGTTCATCATTCTACTCAAATATGGAAGCAAAGACGGTACAAAGATAATGGATAATTTACCTGCTCTGGGTTGATTTTGCAGGATTGATTTCTGGAGAGAAAATGGTACAAATGTTTGCCGGTTCGTTCATGGACTCTGGAGTTAAGCATCCGCGACGTGTTGACAACTCAGACAAGAGCGTAAGCAATCGGAGCATATCAAGGTCTCTAGCACAATCTATTTACAGAAGAATAAAGGCTTTCCAAATGATGCACATATCCACTTTAATTTTTTGTTATTGACAAACGAGGATTTTTATCATGCCGTTCACTTCCATTTTATTTAACTAAAAACTAAAACAAAAGGAGGAAGAAAAATATGAAACAAAAAAAAGGAAAAAGAAGTTGGCCAGTTCCTAAGTAGATCCAGGAATCTATTGACAAGATAGATTTTTAATTTCAAGGTATACTGAGTAAGTTCCAAATTTTAAAAACTGAGGAGCCAATTCTAATAGGTAGATGCGAGATTCCAAATAAAACGTGGACCGATCTTAGATCAGCTCATCCCTAATTGACATGTGCAACATCAGACCATTCGTTCGTGCTATATTTGTCAGGTGGGTGGGTTTGGACATGGCCATTTTCGTTACAGACTGCCCAACTACGTCCAATTAATAGGGATAAACCAGAAACTGTACCTTTTCAATGAGTGACATAGAGAGAGAGAGAGAGAGAGAGAGAGAGAGAGAGAGAGAGGCCCGAAAGGTAAGTTCAGCCATTCATTCGTGGCCGTACACCAGGTCCGCAAAAATCCTTGCTCCTCTCGTCTAATACATGTGCATGAAGTCGCATCGTTGCCCCCATCTGTCATATCAATTTCTTGCATCAAACCTGTGTGAAATTCATGGATGCGATCCACGCGATCTCCTAAGTAAGTCTTCATTTGGCAACACGAGCATGGTAGAGAGTGTGCATTGATTTGATCTAGCGGTACAACTGCTCCCAGCTCCTCTTCGTTCGCTAGTGTTTGTAGTTTGATTGGATTAACTTCTAGATATTATCAAGTAGCGGACTCAAATTCTTTGTTGGTCTTTCTTTCTTTCTTTCTTTATGGTAAAATGTACATCTAAGGTGTCTAGGCCAACCCAACTTGCTATCTCACCAAAATTTAAGGGGTCACCTCACCGTCAATGAGTGTTGAGATTCACGTTACATGTCAATACACATAAAGCACCCAATTGTGAATCATAAATAGCTTGTGAAAAGATGTTGGATAAGTGCATTTGATGTGGTAAATTATCGACTCCATAAGTAAATTACCATTTTTCTTCGATCCTAGCATAAATCTGGCTTTTAATTCGTATTATGATAAGGCCTATCTCAACTTCTTCAATCCAAATGATTACATGGAGTTGCAGTGGTATAAGTCATCAAATGTACTAAATATACAAGTGATTATTTTTTTAGAAATTATTTATTTTTTGCAAAATAAATGAAGTCTTAAATTAATTATTTTCTGCCTCTTGAGTTAGTTGATCTAGACAAGATTTCAAAAAGAAGAGAAGAATTTTGAACGAAACAAATTTTAGCCGGTGCAATCCGTGACAAGGCGATAGCGTACGTGCGACATGTCAGCCACTCAATAAATTGAGATAGGTTACGGTGCCTAACCAGACGCCACGTGGACGTCCCTCATTGCCAACCCCTTATCAACCCCAATCCTTCCGCCTTAATTTCGCCAGTTAATGTTCAACTGCCACCGGTTAGCCATTCCGTCCCAGGATCGTCCCCAAAAAAAGCCCCTCCTCTTGGCGCATTATTACCCATTTGCCACCACTCTTGCCATGGCCTTTAATTGCAAGCTCTTGGCTCATGAGCAACCCCCAAGATTCTTGGACGGCTAAAGACCGGAGTACGATGATATTTTAACAAATTTACCAGGCCAAAAAAAAATGGCATCTTGGGGGTATTTGTCTCAAGTATTGATGGCATAGATATATGCCCATGCGTGTTTTTTATATTAGTAATTTTAGATTATATACTTATTATCGAACACCATGAAATATTGTAGAATCATGATAAAATATATATCAAGAAAAATACAAAAACTTGTTCCAAGTTTCAAGTTCTAGGTTGAAGGTTTGAAGTTTTAGGTTGCAACATCTATCTAGAAACTGGAACCTACTCGTCGAAACAGCTTTCCTAATTTTTGGAAACTGAAACAGAACAGGTTTCTACCAGTCTGGTTCTTAGGCTTTAGGTTCTACGCTGGAACTATGCCATCCCTAAAAACAATGTTAAACGCACAAAAGAGAGGGAGAGAGAGAGAGAGAGACGGATTTCATTAAAATGCTGCACATGAATGGAGGAATGGGTGAAACGAGTTATGCTAACAACTCATTTGCTTCAGGTATATCTCTTAAAGTTGTTGATTATTTGCATGGATGTTTTCTGTTTGGAGTCCGCTCGGAACCCGTTTTCTGTAATTAAAAGTTGAGAAATGATTTTCTATAAAAGATATTTTGTCGTGAGAGAAATTCTGAAGAAAGAAACTGTTGATTCTGTTAATCTACGCTTTTTATATCAATATTTTTAACGAAGTAAGCATGTAAAGCCTCCTAGAGAGTTACCTCATGTTTTTATTAGGAAATAAAATATGGATAGTAAATTCTCAATGTTAACGTTTGTATTGCGCTTCAGCCCTTTTTCATACTAAAGAAAATAAAAAAACCAGAATCACATGCAAAAGTACAATGAAACATAGCAAGAAGCATAGCAAAAATGTCATGTTTACTGTGTACAAATAATATTTTACTTTCTTAAACTTTCAGGTGTCAATTTATTGCATACAATTTTTTTTTTATCTATCTTATTCTAACTCTCAACTCACTTTTAGATTTTTGTCGTGCCTCTCTACAAAGTATGGGAGTCGAAACCCATATTTGAAACTAAACGTCCTCACCCCTACTTCCAAAGAAGGTGGGGAAAGGTGAGAAATCGAACTCCCCAACTCTTCCTTCCCAAGTAGGAAGGGTGACCACTGGATTGCATACAAAGTTAAAAGTAAAAAAATTGCATACAAGTTACTTTGTACATATTTGCTAGCATGAAAAGATTTTTTTTCCATTTTTTAATTTAAATTTTGTTATCGTAAGAAAATACGAGTGATATATTAGATACTAGACAATTATTTTGAATTTAAGTTTAAAATGTAAGATATCTATTGGATTACCTTGGGGTCATTTTCATTATCTTTGTCAATCTATAGTTTTGTATGGTCATAGTGTATATTAAATATATGCATGGGGCGTTTTTCGAATTTTTCACAAAAGGTTAGTATTAAAATGATCTTTTGGATTTGCTTTAAATGTAGACAAAAAAGATTTTTTGAGAATTAATTTTTTTTAATAAATAAATTAAAAAAATGGAAAAAAACAAGCTAAGCCCAAAAGATAAAAAAGCAAAACGAAAAAATAACAAAAAGCAGACAACAAACCGTTATTTCTTGTCTTTATCAGGAGAAAATATTCGGTGATTTTTTCTCACCAAATTATCATCATACGTGACATGTATTTTTTTTTTAATCCAATTATCATGTGACACATGTAATTTGATCTGGAATGAAAAAAATTTGAAAATCTGCTCCAACCAGCATCTTTCTCTTGATCCTCCTCCATAGCCACCTCTGAGCTCAACTTTGCGCCTCCCCTGCTGTCGCCAGCACCCCGTCCAGCCCAACATGGCTTCGTTCACCTCTGTGCATATGTTTGTCTGTGGCTCTGTGCAACTCTTCGTCTTGAGAAAGTTTTACATTTTTTATTGCATAATAATCAAAAGTTCTTAAAGAATCTTGAATTTCTAAGTTCGACCTATTTGCCTCCCCATAATCTGTTAAATTTTTTGGTTGGATTTTCTAACACTATCCATAACACTTATTTTCCTATATGCCCTAATAAATTGTTTCCTTTCAAGACAAAAGCGCAAGCAATCGGAGCATATCAAGGTCTCTAGCACAATCCATTTACAGAAGAATAAAGGCTTTCCAAATGATGCACATATCCGCTTTAATTTGTTGTTATTGACAAATGAGGATTTTTATTGATGCGTTCACTTCCATTCTTCTTAACTAAAAACTAGAACAAAAGGAGGAAGAAAAATATGAAACAAAAAAAAAGAAAAAGAAATTGGCCAGTTCCTGAGTAAATCCAGGAATCTATTAACAATATAGATTTTGAGTTTCAAGGTATACAGAGTAAGTTTCAAATTGTAAAAATTGAAGAACCGGTTTCGATAGATAGATGCGAGATTTCAAGTGGAACGTGGCCCGATCTTGGAATAGCTCTTCCCTAATTGGCATGTGCAACATAAGACCATTCGGTCTGCTATCTTTGTCATGTGGGTGGGTTTGGACATGGCCATTTTCGTTACAGGCTGCCCAACTACGTCCAATTAATAGGGATGAACCAGAAAGTGCACCTTTTCAATGAATGACGTAGAGAGAGAGAGAGAGGCTCGGGAGTTAAGTTCAGCCATTCATTCGTGCCTGTACACCAGGACAACAAAAATCCTTGCTCCTCTCGTCTAATACATGTGCATGAAGTCGCATCGTTGCCTCCATCTATCTTATCAGTTTCTTGCATCAAACCTATGTGAAATTCATGGATACGATCCACGCGATCTCCTAAGTAAGTCTTCATTTGGCAACACTAGCATGGTAGAGAGTGTGCATTGATTTGATCTAGCGCTACAACCGCTCCCAGCTCCTCTTCGTTCGCTAGTGTTTGTAGCTTGATTGGATTAACTTCAGACTTGAATTCTTTGTTGGTCTTTCTTTCTTTCTTTCTTTATGGTAATATGTACATCTAAGGTGGCTAACCCAACTTGCTATCTCACCAAAATTTAAGGGTCCGCCTCACCATCAATGAGTATCGTTTGCCAATACACATAAAGCACCCAATTGTGAACTATAAATAGCTTGTGAAAAGATGTTGGATAAGCGCGTTTGATGTGGTATAAGTTATCAACTCCATAAGTAAATTACCATTTAAGAACTAGCATCAATCCGGCTTTTTAATTCGTATTATGATAAGGCCTATCTCAACTTCTTCAATTCAAATGATTCCATGGCGTTGCATTGGTACAAGTCATCAAATGTACTAAATATACAAGTGATTATTTTTTTAGAAATTATTTATTTTTTGCAAAATAAATGAAGTCTTAAATTAATTATTTTCTGCCTCTTGAGTTAGTTGATCTAGACAAGATTTCAAAAAGAAGAGAAGAATTTTGAACGAAACAAATTTTAGCCGGTGCAATCCGTGACAAGGCGATAGCGTACGTGCGACATGTCAGCCACTCAATAAATTGAGATAGGTTACGGTGCCTAACCAGACGCCACGTGGACGTCCCTCATTGCCAACCCCTTATCAACCCCAATCCTTCCGCCTTAATTTCGCCAGTTAATGTTCAACTGCCACCGGTTAGCCATTCCGTCCCAGGATCGTCCCCAAAAAAAGCCCCTCCTCTTGGCGCATTATTACCCATTTGCCACCACTCTTGCCATGGCCTTTAATTGCAAGCTCTTGGCTCATGAGCAACCCCCAAGATTCTTGGACGGCTAAAGACCGGAGTACGATGATATTTTAACAAATTTACCAGGCCAAAAAAAAATGGCATCTTGGGGGTATTTGTCTCAAGTATTGATGGCATAGATATATGCCCATGCGTGTTTTTTATATTAGTAATTTTAGATTATATACTTATTATCGAACACCATGAAATATTGTAGAATCATGATAAAATATATATCAAGAAAAATACAAAAACTTGTTCCAAGTTTCAAGTTCTAGGTTGAAGGTTTGGAGTTTTAGATTGCAATATCTACCTAAAAACTAGAACCTACTCGTCGAAACAGCTTTCCTAAATTTTGGAAACTGAAACAGAACAGGTTTCTACCAGTCTGGTTCTTAGGCTTCAGGTTCTACGCTGGAACTATGCCATCCCTAAAAACAATGTTAAACGCACAAAAGAGAGGGAGAGGGAGAGAGAGACGGATTTCATTAAAATGCTGCACATGAATGGAGGAATGGGTGAAACGAGTTATGCTAACAACTCATTTGCTTCAGGTATATCTCTTAAAGTTGTTGATTATTTGCATGGTTATTTTCTGTTTGGAGTCCTCTCATAACCCGTTTTCTGTAATTAAAAGTAGAAAAATGATTTTCAGTAAAAAATATTTCATCGTGAGAGAAATTCTGGAGAAACAAACTGTTGATTCTATTAATCTATGCTTTTTATATCAATATCTTTAACGAAGTAAGCATGTAAAGCCTCCTAGAGAGTTACCTCATGTTTTTATTAGGAAATAAAATATGGATAATAGATTCTCAATGTTAATGTTTGTATTGCGCTTCAGCCCTTTTTCATACTAAAGAAAAGAAAAAAACCAGTATCACAAGCCAAAGTACAATGAAACATAGCAAGAAGCATAGCAAAAATGTCATGTTTACTGTGTGCAAATAATATTTTACTTTCTTAAACTTTCAAGTGTCAATTTATTTCATACAAGTTTTTTTATTTATTTATCTTATTCTAACTTTCAACTCACTTTCAGATTTTTATCGTGCCTCTCTGCAAAGCGTAGAAGTCAAAATCCACATTTGAAACTAAATGTCCCCGCCTCTACCTCCCTAGAAGGTGGGGAAATGTGGGAAATCGAACTTCCCAGCTCTCCCTTCCTAAGAAGGAAGGGTGACCACTGGATTGTATACAAGTTACTTTGTACATATTTGCTAGCATGTAAAGATTTTTTTTCCATTTTTTTAATTTAAATTTTTTTGTCATAAGAAAATACGAGTGATATATTAACTACTAGACAATTATTTTGAATTTAAGTTTAAAAGGTAAGATATATATTGGATTACTTTGGGGTTATTTTCATTATCTTTGTCAATCTATAGTTTTGCATAGTCATAGTGTCTATTAAATATATGCATGGGGTGTTTTTTGAATTTTTCACAGAAGGTTAGTATCAAAATGATCTTTGGATTTGCTTTAAGTGTAGACAAAAAAGATTTTTGCGAATTGATTTTTTTAAATAAATAAATTTTAAAAAATGGAAAAAAAAAACAATCTAAGCCCAAAAGATGAAAAAGCAAAACGAAAAAGTAACAAAAAGCAGACAACAAACTGTTATTTCTTGTCTTATAATATTCAGTGGTTTTTTCTCACCAATTCATCATCATACGTGACATGTATTTTTTTTTATCCAATTATCACTTGACACATGTAATTGATCTGGAATGAAAAAAATTGAAAATCTGCTCCAACCGACATCTTTCTCTTGATCCTCCTCCATAGCCACCTCTGAGCTCAACTTCGCGTCTCCCCTGCTGTCGCCAGCACCCCGTCCAGCCCAACATTGCTTCGTTTACCTCTGTGCATCTCTTCGTCTCTGGCTCTGCGCATCTCTTCGTCTCGAGAAAGTTTTACATTTTTTATTACATAATAATCAAAAGTTCTTAAAGAATCTTAAATTTCTAAGTTTGACCTATTTGCCTCCCCATAATCTGTTAATTTTTTTGGTTGGATTTTCTAACACTATCCATAACACTTATTTCCTATATGCCTTAATAAATTGTTTCCTTTCAAGCTCACCCAAGCCCGAGACACACATACTACGATTTTGTTAATTATTAAGTCTTATTTCTCCAGCTGGTGTTAGATGTGCCACATCTATAATAAAATAACCTTAAGAATGAACCTGATATTAAAAGATCGGATTCAATTTGTATATTTTAATTAGCAGACATTTTCTATTCACCCAACAACTTACAGAAAAATGTCATGTTTAGACCACTTGCGAAAGTTGTAGCTCGTGTTCTTATCTGATTCATAAGATTAGCTTGAAGATATCTCATGACCTAATAGGCCCTAGATTAATGCATCTAAGGGGAAATTTCCCGTCAGCAAAGGAGAATGCGTGTCATGAGTCCGTCAAATCATTTGTCCGTGTACGTGAAAAACATGCATGCCAATCAAGGCTCATATCTTCAACCGCATGCAAGGCAATATGGCATGTATCTGGACTCGTCTTATGTACCGAGAAGTACAACGTGACATGAATATCACGAGTATCTTGTACTTTTTTGTCCTTTATTCGGTGGAATCAGGATTCACATGGGCAGAGAGAGATCCCACCTAGTAGTGGACATGTCCGTCCAAACTCACGCCCTTGCGTGTTTGACACTCAAACTGTGACACCCCCGGGTTCGTCACTGCACACGTATTATCCGCTTTAGGCCCCACTGGGCTCTTATGGTTTTGTTTCTTTGGGTTTTGTCCAGAAAACGCGTATGTACAGATAGAGAACCCCGAACCTTATAAGCCAGTTCAAAACTCTCTCCCTAAACGAAGTGGGACAAGAGAGGCTCTCTCTCCCTTCCCTGTGCACGTTCGAGGACCGAGGTGCGGATGCACCGCCATCCCTCCTCCTTGCGTACTGCTGCCTAAGCCGTCACACTCTCCACCCCTTACGAGCATAGCGCTCTCACTATGGCCCCATACAGGGTCGAGAGTCGGCTATAATACCACCTGTAACACCCTAGAGTCTGCCACTATATAAATATTATCCGCTTTGGGCCCTACTGGGCCCTCAAGATTTTGTTCCTTTGGGCTTTGCCCAGAAAACGCGTATGTATAGATAGGGAACCCTCGAACCATATAAGCCAGCCCAAGACTCATCCCTAGGCGATGTGGGACAAAAGAGGCTCCCCTCTTTTTCCTGCGCACGTGCGAGGATTGAGGCATGGACGCACTGCCATCCCTCGTCCCCGTGCATCGCCGCCTAGGCTGTCACACTTTCCACCCTTTATGGGCACAATGCCCTCGTTGTGGCTCCACACGAGGTCGGAAGTTGGCTCTGATACTACTTGTAACACCCCAGGTCTACACTGTGTAATATTTTCCATTTTGGGCCAACTGACCCTCACGACTTTAAAATGCGTTGTCTGGGGTAGAGACACAACTGCACTGCCACCCCTCAGCCAAGCCCAATATTGTCCTCATTGGGCGTCCCGCTTTGGCGTGAATGCATCGCCAACCCAGTTACAAGCCTCCCTCAAGACTTTCTTCTCAGCACAGTGAAAGCTTGTGTGAAATGTGTTTTAAAGCCGTTAGGGTCAGTGGGCCCAAAGCGGATAATATATGTATAGTGGAGGACCTTGGGGTGTTGTTATAGGTGGTATCAGAGCTAACTCCCGACTGCGTGTGGGGCCATAGCAAGGGCGCTGTGCTCGTAAGGGGTGGAGAGTGCGACAGCCCAGGCGATGGTGCATGGGGAGGAGGGATGACAGTGCATCCGCACCTCAATCGTCGGACGTGCGCAAGGAAGGGAGGGGAGGCCTCTCTTGCCCCACATCACCTAGGGAGAGTTCTGTACCGGCTTATAAGGCTTAGGGTTCTATATCTATATAACGCGTTTTAAAGCCATGAGGGTTAGTAGCCCAAAGCGGACAATATTACACAGTGTAGACCTAGGACGTTACATGAACTGAAACTCAACTCACAATTAACGTGGAACATCGAGCCAAAGTACCCCTAAAATGTCTATAAATAGAAGAGCCTCAAACTCAACTTACAATTAACGTGGAACATCGAGCCAAAGTACCCCTACAATGTCTATAAATAGAAGAGCCTCAAACCAATTCAAATGCAGGCCACAGCAACGCCATACACACAAACAGGAGAGAGAGAGAGAGAGAGAGAGAGAGAGAGAGAGAGAGAGAGAGAGAGAGAGAGAGAGAGAGAGAGATGGAATTCACGAAATCATTGCACATGAAGGGAGGAATGGGTGAAACAGGTTATGCTAACAACTCATTGCTTCAGGTACATCTCTCATTGTCCTATGGTGGGCACATAAGATCTTGAATTAAAGGTGCACATATTTGTTACAATGAAAATACGATGAAATCGATAAAACCTTGTTATGAATTCATTTTTCAGAAAAATGACACTACTTTTTCATGTTTGGCAATAATTCAAAAAAGAGTTAGAAAAACAATTTCCGCCATTGAATTATCTTTTTGAGAGCACTTTGTTGCACTGCTTCATTTTTATTCTTCGTTCGATAGTTGTGTTTTGGACTTATGCGTATCCAATTCACAAAGTTTAGCAAGATCACCGTGATTCTAAGTCAGATTTCTTTGAGAAATTTTCACCAGCAGTTGGTGGGTTTGTTACAACAAGCATCACAAATCCAATTTGATCTTCTAGCCACAGCGAGTACTACTTGGAGGTTGGAGTTAGGGTTCATGTAGAGAGAGAGAGAGTAGAAGAGAGAAGTTGACTCAGTATAGAGAGACAGAGAGAGGAGGAAGAAGGAGGAGGAGGAGACTGATTAGAGCCGCCATTGGCGGGATTTACCTCATGGAAGATGAGTCATTCCAGTTGCACTTGCTTCATGGTATAAGCTACTTTTGTAACCTGTCTCTAAAGTAGGAAAGTTGAGATCTCTTCCATACTTTTTGGAAAATTGACTTTCAATATTTAAATTTCGAAGTTGTTGTCATTAATTTTAAAAAGGTTAATACCACAAAAAACCCCAAACTGATACACCTATGACAAATTATCATAAATTAATTTTTTGACCACAAAATACTCAAAACTAGTACACTTGTAACAAATTTACCATCCGTTAAATTAAATTAATACCACAAAAAATCACAAATTGATAAACTTGTGACAAACAGAGGGGTAAAACCCTAAACTGGTACACCTATAAGCTGTCACGTGTTATCTAGCTCAATAATTTAACGGTAAAATTTAACGGAAATTAATAGAGGGTAAATTTGTTATTAGTGTACTAGTTCGGAATTTTTTGTGGTATTAACCTATTTTAAAACCAAGTTTTCTAATAGACTGAAATCATTACCTGGAAAATAGGAAAAAGAGTTTTATATATTTTCAACTAAACAAATAGAGCCTTAAACTTTGATTATTATACACTACTTTGTGATAATATACCACAATATGATTGTTCATTTTATAACAAACTAGGTTCTTTTTGTTTATCAAGATTTGATATTCTATTTGTGAAAAACACCATTTTACCATGTCCTATGAGACCATATCACTTATCGATCGAAAATTTAAATGGTGTCCCTAATTTGCAGATAAAGTTTTTAATTAACAAAATATCACTTGAAGAATGTACACTAGAGGGTCTATAGAAGTATTAGATCTTGTAAGACCATCGCAACATCGGACAAACCCATTCCCGTGATGTTCTAATTTGGATTAACGTGGAGAATGCACAGAGTTCGCAATATTCGACCGTTCTATATGAACTGCCCACATATTTCAATCGAGAAGATATGTTCGCTAGAATAAGCTATACAAAACTATTGAGATTTATTTTTTTATTTAAAAATTTAAAGAAACTAACCTTTTTTTCTTCAAATTGAGTCAATGCTCGCTTTTCTTTTTGTAGAGAAAGGTGATATCGATGACGAAACCCATGAAGGAGGCAGCCATCACAGCTCTCTTCTCCACCACCGGCGCCACCTTCCCGGCGAGCCTTGCCATCGCGGACTTGGGCTGTTCCTGCGGCCCCAACACTCTCCTCGCCGTGTCCGATATTATCAGCATCATGATCGATCTCTGCAATGCAACAAAACACGAGCTGCCGGAGTTCCAAGTGTTCTTGAATGATCTCCCGGATAATGACTTCAACACCCTCTTTAGCAACTTCTTACCGACATTCCAAGAGAAGCTGATTGAGCAAATGAAGAGCAAGTACGGAGTGTCGACATCATCCTGCTTCTTCAATGGTGTTCCTGGTTCGTTCTATGGCAGATTGTTTGTGCGGGAAAGCCTGCACTTCATTCATTCTTCGTACAGCCACCATTGGCTGTCCAAGGTTATTTTTTTGGCCCACAGTTTCATTTGTTAATTTGATGGGAAACAAGCTCATTCTCTCTCTCTTTTATTTTGTCAGGTCCCAAGAGGACTAGAGGGAAACAAAGGCAACATATACATTGCGAGGTCGAGCCCTTCGAGTGCGATTAGGGCATACTCCGAGCAATTCCAAAGGGACTTCTCAACGTTCTTGGAGTGTCGTGGGCAAGAGTTGATGGTGGGAGGGCGTATGGTTTTGACCCTCCTGGGTCGAAGAAGCGACGATCCTTCAAGCGAAGAGTGTCGCCAATTTTGGGAGCTCTTAGCTATTGATCTCAATGAGATGGTCACCGAGGTAAGCAAATAAAAAAAATCAAAGGAGTGCATATTAGAATTGAGGTTAATTTTTCTTATTGCCTGTAGTAAAAATTGTATTATACTACCATTGACCCCGGTGAGTTTTGTTAGTCCTCTAGAAATATCTTTTGTTTTCGCACTCCAAGACCAATCATAACCATCAATTAGACAACAAAAAATAATGAGATTAATAGTTACGATTAATCATTATTTCTGATTCTACAGTACCTAAAGTATCTGTTAGATTAGCTATATAGTTTTCACATGAATTCTTTGAAAGAAAGCAATAGTGCAGTTTGGCAATCCTACATATTTAATCCGATTTATCTTGCTTATACAAGTATTCGACAAAATCAAAGTACACGAGATAAAATTAGGTATTTTAAGGCGCACTGGTTCCCTCTTAGGCATGGTGTAAAAAATGGAATGCCCATTTACATATTAGGAAACAACAAATATCAGCAGTATGCAATAGTTGCACAGCCAATTACATAAACAAGTAACTGTGACTTTTATTAAGATATTATACGGATAACTTATTGCAATTGTTTCTTATTTTCAGTAGAAAGATCTAACATTGTACGTATGTCGCTGATGCAGGGACTCATAGAAGAAGAGAAACTGGACTCCTTCAATGTCCCGTATTACGCCCCCTCGCCAAAAGAAGTACAGTTGGAGGTCCAAAAGCAAGGGTCATTCTCAATCGATTGCTTGGAGGTGTTTGAAGTGAATCATGGTATATTTGACACAAATTTCGACCCTAATGTTGTCTCATTGGTCACTTTGGTGAAGAGATCATGAATGAGGTTTTCAAGAGGTTTAGGGCTAAACTCGCCGATCGCGTGTCCAAGGAAAAGATCACATTGTTCAACATCGTCATTTCTCTGAAGAAAATTACCTAGATAAATTCACAAAAACTCACAAATAAATACAGTACGTGTATGTACTTTGGTAGTGAAGTTGAAATACGAATGTCACAAATGTGTTTCCTATAGTTTGAAGGTGCAGCTGTTTCACTTGTATTACTTCTAATGTCGTATATTGAATAAAGAAAATGCAAGAGACTTGCAAGTGTTTTGTTTTTGTCAAAAGAGACATTCGATAAAACTAGAGACTTGCAAGTTGAAGGGCTTGATATTTGGGATTGTCTTTCAAGATTTTTCTTTCGTATATCCCCCATAATGCATCGGTTCAATTGAGCGAATTTGGTGTTTTTGTTGAATTATGACTTTCAAATTGGTGACAAGGGCATTTTGGATCATGCATGTTGATACCTAAATTTTGGCTAGTCATTTAAGAATAATTGCATAGAAAATTAGCCCCTAAACAAAAATAATATAATTCTTAGGAGCATTTCATCATACAGCTTAGTCCATATAATTACATCTGCATTGGACCAGCGATAGAATGGCATGAATGACGCTTTGACCTTAATTTGAGAATGGATTCACAAATGCATAAAATTTGGCCAAGTAAATTGAAGACTATATAGCTGAAATTTTAATTATGAGTACCAAGTTAAAAAATTGGTCTTTAATTTGTTACTGAAATTTGGTCACAATGATTTGCACATGTATTTGAGGAAGTGAGTACAGAGAAAGAGGGCAAAATTGATTTTTCTGGATTGCCCGCAAAAATTTGGTCAAGAAACAATTGGAAAGTAGGGCATTATTGGAGCAAGAATTGAGGAAAGAGGATTTACTCGAGCTTGTAAATACAAACTTGTGGACAAAGGGATTAAAGAAAGGAAAGAAAGGAATGGTCAGAAGACGCGGGTTCTTAAGAAATAACAAAAGAGGAAAAAGACCAAAAAATATATATCCCAATGCATCCACAGTTGGAAAGCACATCACATCACGTTCTTTCCTTGAGGGCCCCATGTTTTACATATAAAAAGGACTCGTAGACAAGAGGAAGGCCACAAAATTAACATTTACGGCTACGAGATGGAGAAAGAGAGAGAAGAAAAAGACGAGAGGGGACGATTCGGAGAGGAGTTTTCACGATACACACGAGGGGAGTCCCTGAAGTCGTCTTTCACAAAGAAGGCCAAGGACAGTCCCCTACTGAAGGGAAAAGGCAGCACCAGCGGGCCACAATTCAGATTCTTGCCTCACCCATAGCTACACAACAGCCGAGCTATCCCGCGGCAGAACACCACACTGCCTAGGGGTGAGCGGTTCCAGTTTCCAGGTAGGTTCCGCCTGGAACCTGGAACCTACTCTCGGGTACAGGTTCCTCAAAATGAGGAACCTAGAACCTACCCGTCGGAACGTGGAACCTGGAACCTACCCTGTCATAGGTTTCAGGGTTGGTTCCAGGTTCCAACCGGTTCTTTTTTTTTTTAGTTAATCAAAATGAAAATGAACATTCATAAAAAAGAATACAAAAGACAAGGTTCACTGACATATATTGATCTCTCTGATAATAGATTCACCGAAGGAATTGAACAGATAGGGATTGGAGAACAATGTGGAGTCCAGTTTCTAAATTTATCACACAACTATTTCTCGGGGAGACTACCTACAACTATAGGGACGTGTACATCCTTACAAAGCTTGGATTTGAGCGACAACAACTTGGGATTTAATCTGTCTGATGCTTTAGCAAATTTAAGCTCACTAGAGGTACTGAAGCTGCAAAGGAACCGGTTCACTGGCAGCATACCAGAAGGATTTTTGAAGTTGAGTAAATTAAGGGACTTGAACTTGTCAGATAATCTTTTGGTGGGGCAAATTCCTGCTGGTAAACCTCTAACTGACTTCCCTGAGAGCTCGTTCACTGGAAACAAAGGATTGTGTGGGAAGCCCCTTAATCCATGTAAGCTTTGAGGATTTGTTTTCCATCTTTCTTCTTTCAGCAAGTAAAGCATTATAGAGAATGAGTATTCCAAGTTTGAATCAGATCGCAAATGAATATATATGTGTAATTGCTTTTATGTTAATCTGCACTAATTCTTAGAAGTCAGAACATCAAGTAGATAAGTTCTATTTCTCAGTCCATCACATGATGAACTCTATTTTCCTTTTTGTTTTCCTTCGTTAGAACATATAATGAAAAACAAGAAGGATTTACAATTGAATCATGGGAGAAAACAGATCAGGAGGGTTACTAAAAAATAAGACTCTTATCTCCTTGGAACTTGTGATTTCCAAAAAATGAACATGTGCTCATGCATGCACAGAGCCACGGACATATTACTTGCACTTCCTCAGGAGAAGTGAGAAAGCAGCAAATGAGATGTGGATAGTAGCTCCACTCTTCGAAGTTTATGTCTCAGCCTCACATTATCAAACCATTCAAGCAATCTATGACATCCGGTCTTGCATTAGCCATTTGAATTCATATAGCTACCCAGGAATTCATTAGAACATTATAATATGAGATAACAATACAATACAAGAGGGAAAGGCTTGATTATTGTTGTCGTAAACAGAAAATCAGGGAAATACCAAATGACGCAGAGAGAAGCGTAAATTTGGAACAACTCCAAAGAACTCGAAATTTTTATTCAATAATACTGTGTTCTTGATTACAAGACAGACATCTTATATATAGAGATAGAACTCCTAATATTAATGGAAACTAAATAATTAAAGAAACTGCCTAAATGATAATATAGGAAACTGTCTGACTAGTAATATAGGAAACTGCCTAAATAATAATATAGGAAACTGCTTGACTGGTAATATAGGAAACTGCCTAAATAATAATATAGGAAACTGCTTGAATGGTTGTTTTCCCCAAAATCAGAAAAACTATCGAGATTTCCGGTGATTACGACGATCACATTGTTCAAGATAATCACAGGCTAACTGTTCTACATCAAAGGTAGTGTTTGGCTATTTTTTTTTTACAAAAGGCTTTGGGATCATTTTTTATTAAAAAAAAAAAAGTTACCCGTCCCCGGAGCCGGCGAAGGGCTTCGGCCTCCGACGGGCCAAATCTAGCACCGGCAGCCATCACCTGAGGTCGGCCGACCGCTGGTGAGTCAGATTTGGCGCCAGCAACCGTCACTTGACCTTGGGCGACTCCTGGCAAGGGTCGCACAACCCAGGCTGTCGTCGCCAAGGGTCGCCCGACCTCAGGCAGCCAGGCCTGAGGTCGCGGGACCCAGGCACCGTCACCTAGACTCGCGTGACCCTAAGCGGCTGTCGCTTGGGGTCGCGCGACCCAAGCCGACGGCGCCTAGGCGGTCTCGTGACCTCAGGCGGCCATCACTTGGGTGGGGCAACCTCGCCGGCCCTTCGCCGTCCAAATCCGATATCGTTGGCCGCCCTTGCCGGCTACACTTTCATGAAGAAAATGAACACTAACAAGGGGGCAAAACCGAAATATTAAATTTTGAGTAAGGGTAGTTTGGGAAGGGAAAAAAAATTTTCAGCATTTGTAGAATGCCGAAAGCCCAAAACTGGTCCAAATGCTAGCATTTGGTCAATGATAGACCGAAAACTGAACCAAACGAGACCTTTGTCCCATAGATGGGAAATGCTGGTTGAATAGTCCCAACGTTTCTTCAGCAACTTTGAGTATGTGCTCGATATTGCGTAGAAGGAGCGAACAATCTGTAACAGCACATGCAAACCCACTTTAATCAGAGAGTCTACCTTAGGAACAAGGACGCTTGACCCGAAGACAATGTTGGATAAACAGTGATTCAGATTCCGTTTATTTTTCGAAAAATGAATGACTTAGAAAATTTTTTCTCAAAAATAATAGTTTGTATCACTTAAATAAATGAACGAACAAATGATATTTTTATCATTTCTGAAAATGTTTAGATATAAATTACTGTCGATAGTGAAAATACTTTTCATTGGCCAATTATTTCAAGCGATATGAACAATTATTTTTGAAAAAATATTTTTTAAATCATTCATTTTTTACGAAAAGAATGGAGCCTAATATTTGCATGCATGACTAACCCACCTAATCCAATGTAATTCGGGAAAAGTGCCAAAAAAGTCCTAAACCTTTTGCATTAGTGCCAATTTAGTCCTAAACCTTTTTTTATGCCAATTCAGTCCTAAACCTTTTGCATTGATGCCAATTTAGTCGTAAATCTTTTTTTGTTGTCAATTCAGTCATAAACCTTTTAAATTGGTGCCAATTCAGTCCTAAACCTTTTGTTTTTGTGTCAATTTAGTCCTTTCGGCCAATTTTGACTGGAATTTGCTGACGTGGAAGCCTGCTTGCCGGCGGCCGGTCACCAGCACCGACGTGGCGCTGACGTGGACAACTTAAATAATATTTTTTGAATTTTTCTATTTTTTTCCTTTTTTTCTTTTTTTTCCACTTTTTTTCTTCTTTTTTTTTTCTCTCCCTCTTCCTCTGGCCAGTTGCCGGTCTAGCGACCGGCCAGAGGCTAGAGGCTGGCGAGCTCAATCTCACCGGCCACTGGCGAGGGCAGGCTCGCCCTCCCGGCCACCGGCGAGGGCGGGCCTCGCCTTGGTTGGGCGAGGCTCGCCCTCGCCGTGGTCGAGCGAGGCCCGACCTAGCCGGATCCGGCAAGGGCGAGCTTCGTCTTGGTCGGGCGGGGCCCGACCTCGCCGGATTCGGCGAGGTCGAGCCTCGCCTTGGTCGGGCGAGGCCCGACCTTACCGGATCCAACGAGGTCGGGCCTCGCCCGACCATGGCGAGGCTCGCCCTCGCCGCAGCCTCCAGGGATGTCGGGCCTCACCCGACCATGGCGAGGCTCGCCCTCGCCGCGGCCTCCGGCGAGGGCTCGAGCCTCGCCCGACCAAGGCAAGGCTCACCCTCGCCGGTGGCTGGTGAGGGCAAGCCTGCCCTCGCCAGTGGTCGACAAGGTCGAGCTCGTCGGCCTCTGGCCGATTGCCGGAGGCGACTGGCCGGAAGAAGGAGGAGAGAAAAAAAAAAGAAGAAAAAAAGGAAAAAAATAGAAAAATTCAAAAAATATTAAAATATTATTTAAATTGTCCATGTCAACGTTGGTGACCGGCCGCCGGCCGGCATGCGTTCACGTCGGCAAATTCCGATCAAAATTGGCCGGAAAGACTAAATTAGCACAAAAATAAAAGGTTTATGACTGAATTGGCACCAATTTAAAAGGTTTAGGACTGAATTGGCAAAAAAAAAGGTTTAGGACTAAATTAGCACCAATGCAAAAGGTTTAGGACTGAATTGGCACCAAAAAAAGGTTTAGGATTAAATTGGCATTAATGCAAAAAATTTAGGACTTTTTTGGTACTTTTCCCAATGTAATTCCGTTACGTTCTATACCTGTCAAAGACCAAGGCTTTAGAACAACCGGGCCTCCAAAAGGTCCATGACGAATTGGGCTTTGGCACAATAGGTGCTTCTCGTTTTGATAAGACACTTCACTTGTATCATATGACTATAATAGATTTTGGCAATGAATTAAATTTATACAATCACAAAAGCAAAATAATGCAAGGTTTATGCTAGTATGTGTACTCAGAGAGAATATATGTCTCGTACGAATTTATTATAATCCATTCATGTATTATTCATAATTGAACTTTCGAATAGACAGATAATTATGCAATAAACAGTATGAAAGCATGTGACATTCATATCATGACTCATGAGCCAAAATATAGCAAAAACCCCACAAGCCAAATCTAAGGGACGATTATAGGCATATAGAAGCGACAGAACTCGAATACTCCCAGCATAATACAGATAATATCGCAAGTACTCATTGACGGGACTTCTTAAACTTATTTAAGAGAGCCTTTGAAGGTTCAAGCATAAGCATCAGGATTTTAAAGGATGTATGCTTTGCCGAACTTGTATATTTCCAAGAATCTCTCTTTGACGCCTTAACTTCCTCTTCTTTGAGCTCAACATTGCCCTTGGCGTAGTACGTGTCCCTAACCTTGTTCTTGCTCCCACCTTTTGGTGTTGGCTCGAATTTTGCTTGAAGAACAATAGATTCAAACTTCTCGCTCATATCGATCATCGAATACTTGTACGTGAATTTCTCCTCGTTCAACTCATCCATGCGATTCTTGATACTAATAAACTGACCACCTGCATTCAATAGGAGATCATATCATAGTATACGTGTATATGTCGTTCTATGTGTTTAATCTAAAACAAAATATGTAAAGAAAAGAGCACAATTATATATCGCAACTGCATAATTACCTTCAATGAAGTTGATCTACCTAATAGTTCCAACCCCTCCATTGCCTTGATAGCTTGAGGCATGAACTTGGGAACTAGGTTATGAGTGTCCAGGGTTAGGGTCTTGAACTATCTTGCCGGAGAAATTGTGGAAATGTATTCATTTGAGAAAGTGAACGCGCCCATGATGTTTTTGAGGTTGATACTAGAGAAATATGGACAATACGATCAAAGAGATTGGGGTTCAGGAGGTTTTGTTGAGCTTATGATAGAAGAGATGAGAATGAGATGGATTTATAAATTGAGTGAAAGAGCCCTCATTTTTAAAGTAATTAATATGTTGCGAATCAAATCTAGAAAGTCACAATGACATATATTAGTCCAAACTCAATCCGAGCACATAAACTACTCTCCATAGCTAACTCTATAATCTCCTATCTACTTTATTTCATAGATTTAACTATATATATATATATAGAGAGAGAGAGAGAGAGAGAGAGAGAGAGAGAGAGAGAGAGAGCGATGGCTTTTAGACTTCTTTTTTAGGGGTAAAACATTTTTAAATCATAGCAAAAGTCTCATAAATCGAGCCCTCACTTGCTTAGAAGTTCATTTCCTGCTAAATTTCCAACATGGGAGAACTGATTGTCTTTTACTAATTTGTACAACATATCTATACATTCAAGGGAAAAACTTGAGTAGGCGGTCTCACTTTTTGACTTTCCAAATTATCAATTTTCAATCGATCAATAATAAATGATCTTAACGCTGTAGGATCCGTTTGTTTTAAGAAAAATGAATAATTTGCAAAATATTTTCTTAAAAAAGATTGCTTGGATAGCTTAAAAT
This sequence comes from Syzygium jambos, assembly GCA_031216235.1. Classification (NCBI taxonomy): domain Eukaryota; kingdom Viridiplantae; phylum Streptophyta; class Magnoliopsida; order Myrtales; family Myrtaceae; genus Syzygium; species Syzygium jambos. The sequence continues at coordinate 34,140,104 of CM062227.1, read as the reverse complement.
AATTAATTAATGAAAAATATTTTCATCATCGATAATAATTTATATCTAAATATTTTCATGGATAATGTAAATATTTTTCATTCATTTATTTTCGTAAGTAATTCAAGCGAACATTTTGTAAAAATTATTTATTTTTTGCGAAACAAACGCTGTCCGTAAAACACCTTCAATCTCTTTCTTATCTTGCACTGATGATTGCCAAAATTGGGGCAAAATGGAGGGAAAAGCTCCCTATTGCTTCCAATTCCATGCCACATTTATCTCTTTCTGGTGTCTCCCATTACTTCTTGATTTAATTTTCATTTAATTTAATATTGAAAAATTTTCAAATAAGGGCCTGAAGTGGACTTTATGTCAAATAAGAGTCTGAAGTGGCATGTCAATGGCAAATAAGGGCATGACCTTACTGGTCGCCGACCAGTGAAATATGCCAGCCGGTCAAGGGCATTTTAGTCCAAAAACAATTTTAATTTTAAATTATTCTTTGCTTTTTTCCTTTTTCTTTCTTTTTTTCCTTTTTTCTAGTTTTCTCTTTGTTCTTTGCCGGTGGTCAGCCATCGGAACCAACCACCAACAAAGAACAAAGAGAAAACCAGAAAAAGGAAAAAAGAAAGAAAAAAAGGAAAAAAATTCAAAAAAAAATTAGACGAAAATGCTCTTACCATCCGAAAAGTCAAAGCCTTCTTTGAAACAGACATAGCCACTTTAGGTCCTTATTTTAAACAAAATTCACTTCAAATCTTTTTTGAAAAAATGAGGGCACTTTAAATTTTTATTTGACACAAAATTCACTTCATACCCTTATTTGAAAAAATGAGAACATTTCATGTCCTTATTCAACACAAAGTCCACTTTAAACTTTATTTGAGAAAATGAGGGTACTCCATACCCTTATTTGGAATTTTTCCTTTGATATTTTACCGGATTAGAAAATAAAAATAAAAATAAAAATAAAAATCTCCACTACCTTATAGGCTGGTTAACTGCCCTTCCGCTCTCTTCCTTTTGAATTTGTAGTCATCTTTACTCCACGGCAGGTCGCTTTTGAAACTCCTATTTCAGAAGGAGCAATTTGTTCAAACTGTAAAATCTAAGACATGCCGACCACCAGCGTTCCATCGAACGGCATGACACAGGATGGACAGCAAGAACGTCGTGACCGCGCTCGTAGCGCGGATTGCGTGCTAGTTTTTTTTTTTTTTTAATGATGAGAAACACATTCCTTCTTTTTGGCGGCGTTCGATTCTTGACACTAGAATTGTCCTCGATTTTAAAGAAGACGACTAAATGGAATTTGCCCCGTAGATGGGAAATGTCAATTGAATAGTCCCGATGTCTCTCGGCAATTTTGAGTATGTGCTCGATATTGCGCAAAAGCAGCGAGTGATCCGTAACAACACATGCAGACCCCTACTCTGATAGAGAGTCTGCCTTCGAAACGAGGACGCTTGACCCAAGACGATATCAGCTAAGTGGAGAGATTAAGGCTCCATTTTTTTTCTGAAAAATGAATGACTTGGAAGAGATTTTCTCTAAAACGATCACTTATATCGTTTAAAAAAATGAACGAATAAAATACTTTTTTTATTGATCCTGAGAATATTTAGATATAAATTGTTGTCGATGGTGAAAATTTTTTTCATTAACCAATTATTTTAAACGATAAGAGCGATCATTTTTAAGGAAAATGTTTTTTGAATCGTTCATTTTTCACGAATCAAATGGAGATTGAAAAATGTCAATTTTAAATAAGACGACTGAATGGAATTTTCCTTGTAGATGGGAAATGTCGATAGAATAGTCCTGACATTCTGCGGCGATTTTAAGTATGTGCTCGATGTTACTCAGAAACAGCAAGTGATTCGTGGTAACACATGCAAACCTACTCTGATAAGAGAGTCTGCCTTTGGATCAAGGATGCTTGACCCAAGACAATATCGGATAAGCGGAGATTAAGGCTCTGTTTTTTTTTTCGAACAATAACTGATTTGGAAGAGATTTTCATAAAAATAATCGCTTGTATCAATTAAAAAAATGAACAAACAAAAGATATTTTTTATCGTTGTTGAGAATGTTTAAACAAAAATTGTTGTTGATAGTGAAATCTTTTTTTATTAACTAATTATTTCAAACGATACAAGCGATCATTTTTAGGAAAATATTTTCCAAATTATTCATTTTTCGCATAACAAACGGAGCATGAGATTTTATGCATGACTAACCCACGTGACCCAATGTAATTCCTTTAAGTTCTAGACCTGTCAAAGATCAAGGCCCAAGAACAACTAGGCCTCCAAAACGTAAGGCGCATGACCAACTGGGCTTCGGCACAATAGGTACTTGTCATTTTGATAGAGCATGGTCCGGGTTGGGCCGGTCCAACACCTAACCTAGGAACTGACCCACACAGTGTTGGTCTCCAATTTTTAGGACCAAGGACCGATCCTGTTGAGCTTGGGATCGAGGACCGGGTCCAGTCCAGTTCCATGGTCAACTTGGGACTAACCGATTTTTTTTTTGTTTCATTTTTTGTATTCATTGGTAAGACAAACATACTCTTTTAAATTACATATCCATCAACAATGGGACATTAAACAACCAAACTATTAACATATCAAACATAAATCTAAGATAAGGTAACAATAGAAATTTCCATTTTCTAAAAGCAACAGATCATAAAAAACGAACACGTGAAATACTATTAAACCATAAGAAGTTAAAAATATGTATATAAACCATGAATTATACAATTTCACATCTTGTTCATTCCTAAATGATCACTTTGACTTTTAAACACCTAACAAACAACACACATAATTAATACTCAACAAACGAGCAGCAAGGCGAGCGAATAGAGACGGGCAAGGCTAAGGCGAGTGAAGAGGATTTCTATTTATTTATTTTTTTGGTTGAATCAGGGCTAGGTTTCTACTTTCTAATTCACACAACAAAACCGCATAAGAAAGAACAAAGGCAAAGGCACTAGGGTTTAGAGTAAACAATATAATATATAATATAAATATATACAAGGTTGGTTCAACTTGGACCAACCCTAAAGTCCCAGGATCGAGGACCAATCCACACAATATAGGGTTCAGGGGTCACATGTTCAAGGACCAACCTAGTCCCCTTGTGAACCGGACCAAGACCAATTGGGTTGGGCCGATATTGGGTTGACCCTAGACCAATGCTCACCCCCATTTGATAATACACTTCACTTGTAGCATATGACTATAATAGATTTCAGTAATGAATTAAACTTACATAATCATAAAAGCAAAATAATGCGAGGTTTATGCTAGTATATGTACTCACAAAGAATATATGCCTAGTACAAATTTATTGTAATCCACCCATGTATTATTCGTAGTTGAAAGTATATGACATTCATATCATGACGCATGAGACAAATTATAGCAAAAACCCCATAAGCCATATCTAAGGGACGCTTATAGGCGTATAGAAGTGACATAACTTGGATACTTCCAATAGAATGCAGATAATAATGTGAGTACTTATTGACAGGACTTCTCAAACTTATTTAAGAGAGCCTTAGAAGGTTCAAGCATAAGCATCGGGGGTTTGGAGGAGGTATGCTTCACAGACCTTATATATTTCCAAGAATCTCTCTTTGTCCGCCTTAATGTCCTCTTCTTAGAGCTCAACATCGCCCTTGGTGTAGTACTTGATTGTAAGCTTGTTCTTGCTCCCTCCTTCCGGCATTGGCTCAAGTTTGACTTCGTGAACAATAGATTTAAACTTCTCCTTTTAATCGATCAGGGAGTACCTATGTGCGAATGTCCCCTCATTCAGCTCATCCACGCTATTCTTGACGCTGATAAGTTGACTGCCTGCATCCAATAGGAGATCACACATAGCATACGAGCATATGCCATAATATATGGTTAAGCTAAAGAGAGAAACGCGCATTCGTAAAGCAAATATTTACCTCTGATAATGTTGATCTGCTTAATGGTTCCGGCCCCTCCATCGCCTTGGATGATGTCGATACTCTTGATGGCTTGAGGGATGAGTTTGCAAATTAGGTTATGGAAGTCCAGAACTAGGGCCTTGAACAATCTTGTCGGAGGCACTGTCGAAACGTATTCATTCGTGTAGCTAAACACGCCCATGTTATTTTTTTTTAGGTTCATGATGCTCGAGAAATATGAGCAATGCGATCAAAGAGAGTGGACTTCATGTGGCTTGTTGAGGTTGGGATAGGAGAGACAGAAAACGAGATGTATCTATGGGCTAGAGGGGAAAGAGCCCACATTTTTCCAAAGTAATTAATGCGTTATGAATCAAAATCTAGGAACCCACAATAACACGTTAATCCAAACTCTATATATCAAAAGATTAGCTTTCAATTTTTCTTTTTTGGGGGAAACGTATTTAAATTATAGCAAAAGTATTGTGCTAATTGCACTATATATCACACTAGACACATGAAGATCACATCAATTTATCTATTTATCCTATCTATGCTACCTTCTAAATGGAGAGATTAGAGGGGTGGGATCTCATAGTCGATAGTAAATGTTTCGTCATCGACAATAGCTCATGCGTAAATATTTTCATGAACGATAACAATATTTTTCACTTATTTATTTTTGTAAACGATACAGGCGATCATTTTTAAGAAAATATTTTTCAAATCATTTATTTTCCACAAAATAAGTGAAATCGGGGGAAGAACAGCAGAAGTGCAAAAAATTATGTACGAAGTTCACTTTGGTGCCAAAAGTTCCATTTGGATCACTTAAGTGCCAAATCGAAGAAAAAATGATCACTTTGGTGCTAACGGCGAAAGATTCCGGCCAAATTAATACGTGACATTTATATTAAAGAAAAATAAGTTGACGTGGCAAATATTTTAAATCGCAGTCCACGTGGAATGGCATAAACGACGTCGTTTTCTATTACGAGTTATTATGAGTTATTTTATTATTATTTACTATCATGTGTGGGAATGTCTACCACATTACTATGTACCCTCACTATTAGTATAAATAAGAGAGTATGCTAACCTAGAGGGTGAGACAATTCATTCATCCCCTTCTCTTCTTTTCTTCTTCTTCAAACATGATATCAGAGCCAACCCTAGCCGCCACCCCAACCTAAATCCTAACCCTTGCCGGAACCACCATCACCGTCACCACCATCACCGTCACCACCATCTGCTCTCTCTCTCTCTCTCTCTCTCTCTCTCTCTCTCTCTCTCTCTCTCTCTCTCTGATCTAATCTCCCGGCCTGCTTCTCTTTTTGTCGGTCATTCTCTTCTTCCAAATCTGATCTAGTTCTGATCAAGGATCTATGAAATGGCGGAGCTTGTGATCTCTTTCTTTAATCTAATTTTCTGATTAATTTGGTGTGACTAGATTAAGTACGCATCATTATGTCAAGTGGTTCAGAGACTCCGATAGATGCTGCTGTTGAATCCGGTGAGACTGGATTAGCCATGAATAGATTTGGTGTGACTGGATCTGATGTGATGCGGTCACAAGCTCCGACCTTTATATCTACTTCGTCTAAGCTTGTCGAACGTGTTTTGACGAGACAGTCTACATACACACTTTGGAAGAAGAATGTTTTCAAGAATTTGAACGGACAGCAGTTATCTCATCATCTTACTCAGCCTCCCCCGAGCAGGGATGACCCGACTTATGATGAATGGTACATTGTTGATTGTCGTATTTATAGTCAACTATTGAATGCTATGGATATTTCTGTTCAGACCGTTGTTAGCAATACTGATACTGTTAAGGAGTTATGGGATGCTTTGGCAGATTTATACTCCTCTCTGAATGATTTCTCACGACTCTATGATGTTGTGTGTGGGTTGTTAAAGCCGGCTTCTACCGGTCGGCCTCTGCAGGGATATTATGAGGATTTTAAATCCTTTGCTGATGAATTTGATCGGTTAGTCCCTTTTACGTCTAGTCGGACTACTTTTTAAGAACAACGAAATCAATTTCTGGTCACTTACTATCTTAATGGGCTGGGCGTTGAGTTTGACACTGCTCGCTCACAAATCCTTTCAGATGCTCGAGTTCCTTCTCTTGGAGAAGTTCATCGTCGTGTTCTTCGTACTGCGAGTCGTGAGGAGGTTAAAGCCGCCCCCTCAGAGGTTGGTGAAAAGGCTGCTGCTTTATATACAAACAAAGGAGGTGGCTGTGGCAGTGGAGGCCGTGATCGAGGGAGAGATCATGGTGGTACTGCCGGTCATGGTCGGGAGACTCGTACTTGCAATTATTGTGGTATTATTGGACATCTTCGTAGCTATTGCCGAAAGTTACAAGCTGCACGGGCAGCTTCTGGTTCACAAACCACATCTGCTCATGTTGCGCCTGAGAGCATGCCTATGGACCAAAAGGTGATCACAATGAGTCCTGAGGAGTATACTCGCTACTTGGAGTTTTAGACCTCAGGGAGTAGTACTGTGTCTGCCTCTATTGCACAACTACAGCAATCATCTAATTATTCCTCTACCTCAGCATGTACAGCTCTTCCTTCTGCTACTTGGATTATTGATTCTGGTGCCGGTGCTCACATGACGAGTAATAGAGGTATTCTTACTGCATATCAGTCCTCAGCTCCGTTACGCCATATTACCATTGCGAACGGGTCATCCTTGATAGTTCAAGGCCACGGAGTTGCACGACCTTCCGATGAGATCTCCTTATCTTCTGTGTTATATACTCCCGGCATGCCATTTAATTTGTTATATGTTGGTCGTATCACACGGGATTTGAATTGCTCCGTGACTTTCTACCCTGATTATGGTGTTTTGCAGGATCTCTCGACGCGTAAGACTATCAGTAAGGGAAGTGTCAATGGTGAGATCTACCAGATAGATAGTGCGTCTATTCCGGCTGCGCCAGTGAAAGAGACAGATGTTTTAGACGTTCACTATCGTCTGGGACATCCCTCTCTATCTATGTTGCAGTCATTGTTTCCTCGTTTTCATTCAGTGTCTACAATAAATTGTGAGTCTTGTCAGCTTGTAAAGCATAGTCATGTTTCTTTACCACCAAGTGTATCTCAACGAGCAACTGCTCCGTTTGCCTTGGTCCATTCTGATGTGTGGGGACCTAGTCCTGTTATGTTAGTCTTTGGTTATCGTTATTATGTTCTCTTTGTCGATGATTTCACAAGAATGTCATCTGTTTACTTAATAAAAGAACGTTCTGAGTTATTTTCTGTGTTCCGTGAGTTTTATTTTTCTATCCACACTCAATTCCATCATAACATTCAGGCTTTACAATCTGATCGTGGGGGGGAATATATGTCGGATCATTTCCATCAATTTCTCTGTTCTCATGGTATTCACCATCGTTTTTCATGTGCTCGCACACCCCAATAGAATGGTGTTGCTAAGCAGAAGAATCGCCATCTTATGGATACTGCTCGTGCTCTTTTTATACATATGCATGTTCCACAAAAATTATGAGGGGAAGCTGTTCTTACAGCATGCTATCTCGTTAATCGTATGCCTCTTTCTTTTCTTGGGGGTAATACTCCACATGGGCTCCTCTTTCTTAATCGCAGTCTTTTTTCTCTTCCCTCTAAACTTTTTGGGTGTACTTGTTTTGTCCATGATAATCGTCCGGGTGTATCAAAACTAGATCCTCGTGCACTCAAATGTGTTTTTCTTGGTTACTCATGGGTGTCAAAGGGTTATCGTTGCTATTCTCCTACCTTAAGAAAAATGCTCACCTTCCGTCATGTCACATTCATAGAGTCTCAGCCTTACTTTTCTGCAACTAACTCTAGTTCATTTGATTTAGTCCAGCATTTATTCGAGTCCACATCTTCTGACCCTGTACTTGTCTATTCTCCGCCAATGGTCTCTCATCCAGTTATCTCTCCAACATCTTCACTAGACATTGCCCCCATTGTCAATTCTCCCTCTGAACCAATCTCTCCCGTGGAGGATCTTCCTGTTGAGCAAGTCCCTCCTGTAGCTGATCCACTCTAATACAACCGAGCAACCTATTGCTCTTCGCAAGAGCTACCGTGCTTGCAGGGATCACTCTCTTTATACACATTCCTACAAGGGTTTATCAGTGAGTTTGTCGGCTTTTGTGGCTAATATTGATGCTACCTCCCTACCTATTTCTGTTCCCGTGGCTCTTCAACATGCAGGTTGGCGTTTGGCCATGGAGGAGGAAATGAGTGCCCTCCAACGCAATCAGACTTGGTCCTTGGTTGATCTTCCTCTTGGCGCTCAGGTTATTGATTGTTGTTGGGTGTTTGCCGTAAAGGTCAATCCTGATGGAACTGTTGCTCGTCTGAAAGCCTAGTTGGTTGCTAAGGGTTATGCTCAAACTCATGGTCTTGATTACTTTGAGACCTTCTCCCCGGTTACAAAAATGGCATCTGTTTAGCTTTTCTTAGCCCTTGCAACTGTGCATTCTTGGTCTCTCCATCAGTTGGATATCAAGAATGCCTTCCTTCACGGTGATCTTGCTGAGGATGTTTATATGGAGCAGCCTCCAGGGTCTGCTGCTCAGGGAGGGAAAGTTTGTAAGCTTTGTCGCTCTTTGTACGGTTTGAAGCAGTCTCCTCGAGCATGGTTTGACCGATTCAGCTCAGTGGTTCAGACTTTTCGTTTGCTTCAGTCTCAAAAGGATCATGCAGTGTTCTATCATCGTGCTACTACTGGGTGTATCTTTCTGGTTTTATATGTGGATGACATTGTCTTGACAGGGGATGACGAGCAAAGTATTGTTGAGCTGAAGAGATATTTACATACTCACTTTGAGACGAAAGACCTGGGTGATTTGAGATATTTTCTTGGCATAGAGTTGGCTCGAAAGAAAGGAAGTATTTCTTTGTCACAACGTAAGTATATTCTAGATATTTTGGCTGAATTTAACATGCAGCACTCTCGATCTGCAGAGTCGCCTATGGAACCGGGATTGAAGCTTCTTCCTGATCAAGGTGAGTTGTTTGAACACCCTGAAAGATACCGGCGTGTTGTTGGTAAACTAAACTATCTCACTACGATGACTAGACCTAATCTTGCATATTCGGTTAGTGTAGTTAGTCAGTTTATGGCAGCACCTAGACAACCACATTGGGATGTTGTTTTGAGGATTCTGAGATATCTTCGAGGTAGTCCCAGCAAGGGAATTGTTTTTGCCGCTCATGGTCACGCTCTCATGGAGTGTTATACTGATGCTGATTGGGATGCTTGCCCTACTGAGAGGCGGTCTACCTCTGGATATGCTTTGTATGTTGGTGGTAATTTGGTTTCATGGAAGAGTAAGAAACAGGACATTGTTGCGAGGAGTAGTGCTGAAGCAGAGTATTGGGCCATTGCTGCAGCCACTGCAGAGATTGTGTGGACTAGACATCTTCTGAATGAGGTTGGATATGGGTTGAGTGATCCTACTTCGCTATGGTGTGATAGTAGTTCAACGATTCACATTGCTTCAAATCCTGTCTTTCACGAGAGAACAAAACACATTGAGATTGACTGTCATTTCGTTCGACAGGAGCTTACGCATGGGAGTATCACTCTCTCACATGTTCGTACTGGCGATCAGCTAGCAGATGTGTTTACTAAATCTTTAGCTGGGCAACGGGTTCGCTTTATATGTAACAAGCTAGGCATGGTCGATATCTATGCCTCAGCTTGATGTGTGGGAATATCTACCATATTACTATGTACCCTCACTATTAGTATAAATAAGAGAGTATGCTAGCCTAGAGGGTGAGACAATTCATTCATCCCCTTTTCTTTACTTCTTCTTCAAACATTTTCCATCCTCCACAAGAAACGACGTCACTTCATTTTCCTACGTGAACTGTGTTTAAAAAACGACATCGCTGAAGAAGGGGGACTAAAATTAGGGCTCGGATCTTGAGTTCTCACGTCACTCCCTCGCTCGCCGTAGCTCCCTCGATCACCTTCTGTCACTCGCCCACCGTCGCTCACCCGCCATCGCTCGGCCATCATCATAGCTGCGCCATTATTTGCTGGCCCACCATCGCTCAGCCGCTTCACTCAGGTTTGTCATATTCTCACCGTAGGTCAATTGGATGGAGAATTTAGGATTCCGACAGGCAAATTAGGGCACGGAGGGCAAAATGAGGGCTCAACTTGGACTGTTTTTATGGGGAGGGAAAAATGGTGGGAACCTCACTTTTGTTTAATCACTTTTGTGGGGAGGGCAAAATTTTAGGGACCGAATGTGACTGAATTAAAAAATAGAGCGTGGAGAGGAAAATGAGGGCTCAGCGCAGAGGAAAACTGGTTAGAGTGCTGGGGACAGTAATGGGGACCTAACTTTATTTAGTTAGTTAGTGTTTCTATGGGGACCGAATGGGGTCGAATTGAAAAATGGGTGTTGGAGACCTCATGTTGTTTAATCAATTGAATAAATCGGCTTCCTTTATTTCTTTCGATAATTGTTTAATCAATTAAATGTAAAGTTGTTGATGATTCTATTATGTGGTCCCGATGAATGACTTTTTATTTTTATTCTTTGGGTGCAGCATCAAAATAGAGGGGAATCATGTAGGCGTTATTGTTTGCTATGATGGAGAGTTTGTTATTGGCGCCGACGACTGATAATATTGTGGTGGGAATGAAGGTACTATTTACGTCAATGTTGGAAAGCCATCATGTATTGATTTTGTAAGGGATTTGGTGTATTTTTGTCGATGCAAAGTGCAAAAATTGCACTATTGTGTTCCTGGGAAGGAATTGAAGGATGGTTTGAGATTTTTTAGTGACGATAATGGTATTAAGAATATCATTTACCATTATCTTCACGACGATGAAGCTAAGGTCTATGTTGAATATTATAGTGATGATGTGGCTAATGAGGATGATGGAAATGATGATCATATTCAAGCGAGTAATCAGGTTGGGAATGAGTCTTCGTTAGATGGAGGGCAACATAAGAGCCAAGTGAGGGAGGAGAGGGAGACAGATTTTGATAGAAATGTGGGTGAAGTCTCAGTTGAAGATGTGGCTAATGAAGACTTAGTTGGATTAGAATACGAAGTTGCTCAATATAGTTTGTCAGAAGATGAAGCTTTGCCAATTGTTAATTTCCTAAGTGATGAAGACGATGATGAACTCCAAGAGTCAAGACAAAACCAAAGGGCATTTTTCAGAAAAAAACTCCCAGCTTTAGGAGAAAGGCTTGAGTTGAGTGGAGTTTCAGCTGGAGGTAATGGAAGTGAAGATACAGAAAGTTGCAATAATGACACTGCTGGTTCGGAGAATGATAATGAAGAACCTGTTCGTCAAAGGAAAAGTAAGTACCCTTGCTATGATCCAAATGTCGATAAACCTGTTTTGTGTGTCGACATGAAATTTGATGATGCAAAATAATTAAAAGAAGCTATTATGGAGAGTTCTATTGTTGAATAAAGGAGCGTAGAATCATTAGAAATACGAAGGAATTTGTGAGAGCTAAGTGCTCACAACCCAATTGTCCTTGGAAGCTGTACGATGCTGTGAGTTGGAAGGGGTCATTCCAGATTAGGTCAATCCAGGAAGAACATATTTGTTCAATTCATTTTGATAACAAAAAGGTAACAAGTGTGTAGTTGTTGAAACATTTTTTCAATACAATCAAAGCAATGCCCGAGATCAAATGCCTTTAGTTTAAGTAGTTAGTGAAGGAGCAAGTAGAAGTTAATGTGTCGAGGAATCAGTGCAAGAGAGCTAAGTAGAGGATGATGCAAATTTTGATGGGTCGATACAAGAAAGAATATGTGCAGGTATGGGATTATGCCCGTGAATGCATGGTTCAAAACCCATATAGTAGGGTATATACTGAGGTTGTAGAGAGGCCACTGTCTAATTGTAAGCCTAGGTTTGATAGATTTTATGTTTATTTTTATGCATGCAAACGGGGCTTTTTGGTTAGTTGTAGAAGAGTTGTAGGATTGGATGGATATTTCCTTAAGGGTTTATGCAAGGGGGAGTTGTTGGCTGCTGTGGGGAGAGATGCTAACAACCAAATGTTTCCGATAGCTTGGGCAGTTGTCAAGATTGAGAGCAAGGATACTTGGTCCTGGTTCCTCAAGAATTTAATGGTTGACCTTGGCACAAATGATGGGGGAGGATGGGTATTCATGCGCGACCAACAGAAGGTAATACCATTGTCAATTAATTCCCTTTTAATATTAATTACTTGAGTATTTTCTGACTTGTATTTGTTAATTTGAATTTTTGTAGGGATTTGTTCCTGTATTGGCTGAGTTGATGCTATATGCTGAGCATAAAATGTGCGCGAGGCACATATATATAAATTGGGCAAAGAACTACAAAGGAGATATGCTGCAGAAGCAATTTTGGCAGATAGCGAAGAGTACCAATATGGCTGACTTCATATTAGCCAAACAGGGATTGTTGCAGCTTCACTATTCCAGACAAAAGCTAAGCACTGGTGTCGAGCGTTCTTCAGCGAAGAATTTAAATGTGATATAATTGACAACAACCTCAGTGAAGATTTCAATGGCAGAATTTTAGAGGCTAGGTGCAAGCCATCATCAACATGCTCGATGATATTCGCGTTATGATCATGACCAGACTGCACATGCAAAGAGATGAGGCTACCAAGTGGAGTAGAGAATGCGATCCTAGAATTGAAAAGAAATTAGATGCGAACATTGCTGCTAGTAGGTTCTGCCATCCAGTTTGGAATGAAGAAAATGGATATGAGATCATTCACAATAATGATAAGTATGTGGTCAACCTAGATAGAAGAAAGTGTTCATGCCGAGTCTAGGAACTAAGTGGAAATCATTGTTCTCATGCTATTTGTGCCATTTTGATGAAGCAAAAAAGGCCAGAGGATTACCTACATGATTGGTACAAAAAAAGCTTATACCTTAATTCGTACCAATTCATGATGCAGTCTATCCGAAGTAGCAAATTTTGGGAGCCAACAAATCGTGAAGGCCCTCTACCTTTGCCACTAAAGAAGCAAATAGGAAGGCCAAAGAAAAAATGAAGAATACAGGAAGGAGAGGCGTCAAGTCAGAGGATGAATAGGATCGGGGTGAAGATGAAATGCTCTTATTACCACAAGGAAGGGCACAATAAGAAAGGTTATCAATTGAAAAGGCAACGTGAATAAGAAGTTGTTGCAAGAGCTGATCATGGGCCAGGAACAACACCTACTGAAGAGGTTGTTGTTGGGCCTACTGAAAGGCCAACAAAAGGCCCTGTTCTAGGCCCAAGTGCAGGGACAAGTACAGGCAGGACAGTAACAACAACAACTGAGTCCACTGTTGAACAAACGAGGAAAAATATCCAGTAAGCTATACATTATTGTGTTTGTCTTTTATGGGCTGAGTTTAATTTTGTTATGTGTTTCTCAGGTAAGAAGACGACCAACTGCACAAGTTACACAAGAACAGGGAGCCCCACAAGTTGCTCCCCCACAAGTTGCACAAATTGCTTCACCACAAGTTGCTCAAAGTGATGCACCATAACGAACAAGAGGGGTTCTTGAAAAAGAATAAGGCAATATGGTTATGGAATTTACACAGATGAAGTACTGGAATGACTATTTTCAATATAAGATTTGTAGGACTCATGTATTTAATTTATGATATTTCAATTCATTTGATTAACAATATAATTATATTCTTGTAGCTTGGAAGAAGTTCGGAGGTGCTTATCTCTCAAGGTGGGCCAACTCAAGAGTCAAGGGTGCAGCCAAAGAAAAGCACAAAAAAGAAGAAGAAGACAGTGAGTATAGCTTCAAAACAACCACCAACAAATAAAGTTACACCAGTTCCATCTCAACCAACAGAACCTGTACTAGTTCCATCTCAACCAATTGATCATGGGACCAATGTTCCTACGGAGAGGTCCCCACACATGACACGTGCTACAAAAAAAATACTGATGCTAAGAAGAATATGACAGAAATGCCAGTTAACGAACCTACGTGTCCAGTTCGAAAGAGTGCCCGAATTATGAATCAATTCAAAAGTGCAAAATGAAAAAGAGCTGGGGGTGTTGTGTATATTGACTAATAGGAGGGTGTTGGACATGATATCTTCACTGATGGGGATTGCTGTCATTGTTTTTATGTGTTTGTTTTGACATATTAGGTGGGAGGGGATCGTTGACTGATTGGGGGACTAATGTTTTTATGGACATGTTTATTTTTGTAAAGAACCAATCAATGTCAATGGCAACAATGTTTTTGTTATTTTCTTATCTTGCACCTTGTTATGAGGCTGATGTTGTTTTTGGAAGTGATTGGTTGATTATTGTTGCTGGTTGAAGTTGTGGGTGTTGGATGTACGTGCTGGTTGAAGTTGTGGGTGCTGCATCTTCCTGCACTAGCAAATACAAGTACTGGTGTAAGAACAAGATGCACTAGCACAACACTAGTGCAATTGTGGCTATTGGTGCATCCTGTTGCACCAACACAGCTCTCGGTGTAACTCCGGGTGTTGGTGCGTCTTCTTGCACCAACACTTGTATGAGCTGGTGCAAGAAAAAGATGCACCAGCAACTCAACTGGTGTAACAACATGCACCACAACTGGTGCAAGCCAATGGAAACATAGTTGAAACTGACTTGTTCTTATTTTTAAACTCGTGCAACACGAGTGATCACTTTTTCATCGCGATTGACACTAAAATGATCACTTTCAGAAAAACTTGGCACTGAAACGATCATTATTTACAACTTATGGCACTGAAATAGTCACTCGTGAATTGTTACCACCCCTTACTTTTTTCATGATTTGCAATAATGGTTGCAGCAAACCATTACATCTAATGCAAAAACCAAGCAAACCAATATATACAATACAGAACCAAGCAAAAAAAATTTTTGAAGTGCTCACAACCAATGAATTCCAACTTCAACCTTCTATTTCCACCATAGATTGGAACAAAACCTTTTGTTCCATACAATTTGCAGCAAACCAGTAACACACTTTACTTACAAATGACCCAATACAAGTAAATATTTCACATTTTCGATTATGGTAGACATACAAACTTCTTCTCATTACTCACTTCAAATTTGAATATACTACACAAGAAAACAACACAATCAATGCTCGATAAAAGTTTCTTTCAATTTTCAGCCTTGAAACTTCCCTCTTCAAATGGTCAATTAAAGATGTTGAACCCTTCATTTGAGCTTGCATTGAGTCAACATCATCTAACTCGTTCATTAATGTAGGTGGAGGTTGATTTCGTCCTTCAAGTAGCTGCAAGATCACTTCTGTGGCTCGACCGGAAAATTTGGCATCAATCCATTTGAAATATTTGCTCTTTGAGCCTTCTCTATCCCTGCTGCATCCATGGAATCTTCTCCCGAGATTTAACTGAGTCCAAGATGTTCTTCTTGGACTCGGTAACCCACAAAAATAGTAACACTCACCATCTAATTAGCTTTTTTTAATCGAATGTGAGCCGCTGCTGAAGCTTCCACCCTCCATCTACAAGTGCGAGCTGATAATTGGGGATTTAAGGTTCTAATTTTCGCAGATTAGGTGTCCCGAATATGAGCCGCTGCTGAGCTTCCGCCCTCCATCTTTCAATTTGGGGATTAGGGTTCTTATTTTTGGGAGAAGAAGCTAAATAAAACGGCAACGTGTAGGTATCGTGAATAAAACGGCGTCGTTTTATTATTTGCACGCTGACTATACTCTCCGATGAGCCACATTGACTTCAAATACTGATAAAAAATTGCCACGTCAGATTTCTAACCAATCAGATCGGAGTTGGCACTTAAAAGATCGTTTTTCAAATTTTTTGGCACTTAAGTGATCCAAATGAAACTTTTGATACCAAAGTGAGCTCTGTACACAACTTTTGGCGCTTCTGCAGTTCTTTCCCCAACGGAATCTTAAGAGAAAAACTGGGATAGTTGGTGTCATTTTTTTACTTTCCAAATTATCCATTTTCTCACGAAGACATCAAATAATAAATGAGGTTGAAGATGTAAAGCAACTTCAATCTCTTGTCTATCTTACACTTACCCATTTGATGCATTGCCTGCGGCACGGTTATGTCTTCCTCTCCCTTATCTACAAGTTGAAACCCAAAATTTTACTAGACAATCAAAATAGAAGGAAAAATTGGTAGATTATTTTTCATCAATAGAATTGGTATAGTAGTCGAGAGAATAACATCAAGTATTTAATTTCAGCATCTATTTGTAAGTTTGCATTTTATTATCAATTCGTTATGATGTTGCATAATAAATAAAACATAACCATGCACGAGCCTAAGAAAAAGTACCAAAAAAGTCCTAAACATATTGCATTGGTATCAATTCAGTCATAAACCTTTCAATTAGATCAATTTAGTTCTAAATATTTTCACATTGATACTAATTCAGTCCATTTGGTCAATTTAGGCCCGAAATCGCTCATATGGACATTGGTCGTCTTATGTGGCGTGACCAATGCTAACGTAGACAATTTTTAAAATTTTTAATAATTTTTTGAATTTTTTTGAATTGTTAATTCTTTTTCCTTTTTTCTTTTTTTTTCTTTTTTTCCTTCCTTCTCCTTCCTTGGGCTTGTGGCCATGGCTGGTGATCAGCCACAAGCGAGGGCCAATGAGGGCGTCGCAACCCTCGCTTGCCACAGTGGAGGGTCACCCTCACCAACAAGGGCGAGGGCTGGACCCTCGCGGCTTGGGGAGGGCCGCCCTCGTCGACCATGACTACTGGCCACACGCCCAAGGAAGGAGAAGGAAAGGAAAAAAAATATTAAAAATTCAAAAAAATTTATTAAAAAATATTTAAAAATTTCACGTCAACACCGGCCATATCATGTAGGACGGTCGGCGTTTACATTAGTGATTTCTGATCTAAATTGATCGGATGGACTAAATTGATACCAATATGAAAATGTATAGGACTAAATTGGTCTAATTGAAAGGTTTATAATTAAATTAGTACTAATGTAATAGGTTTAGAATTTTTGGTACTTTTCCCTCCGAGCCTAGCATGTCCATAACGACTAGTACTACTATTAAGGGAATGATCACCTTTTTGGTGTCTCCGATTAGGGGTGTGCAAAAGAACCGGGAATCGCCCGAGAGCTGCCCGGAATCGAACCGGAACCGGTGGTACCCATGGGGACTGGTCTAGTTGCCGGTTGCAAATATGGAACTGCCCACCCGCCAACCTAGACTGGATCGGTAGGTACACACAAGTGCACCCACAATTCAAAATTTTAAGAACTCAAGTGCGTTTCATGTCATTTACCAGAAAGTTAATTTACACTCCTTAAGTAATTAGTTGCCCACTGTAAAAATGAAGTCGCGACGTCTTGTGTTCGATTCCTTAAATTCTTCTTGCCAACCCATTAAAAAATCTCTCTCTTGGTTGTGATAGTTGGAGAACGCAATCGCAAGGAGGAGACCTCGTTCCACGCCAACAGCGAAAGCGGGGGTGAGAGATGGGCGTCGCCCGCATCTTGGCATCTTAGCTACTCCATCCCACTCGAAACATGTGAGAGACGGGAAAGAACACGAGGGGTATATAATAACTTGGATTATTTTGGCGGGGGTTCAATTGGATTATTTCTCAAAGTCAGGGCCAAAGGACGATCATATGGAGAGGGCCCTCAACGACCTCCGTCACAGAGCATTTTCAACAGCTAATCTAATAGAGTGTTGTATGGACTTTGGAGTTCACTAGTCTTATCTCATGGCTTGACTTATCCTACCAAAGGGATTGGGATTGAGGACCGATTCCATGAATCCA